>WNWK01048614.1:0-13489 GCA_009830355.1 Cherax destructor | reverse complement strand
ATAAGGAAAGTGTTTATGTATCTGAAGCAGAAATTCAGTGCCTACTTTTTATCCCTTCAAGAACATTGTTGTCGACGAGTCCTTGATTCTGTTCAAGGACGCCTGTCATTCAAGCAATATATACCAAGCAAACATAATCGCTTTGGTGTAAAACTTTTTGTTATGTGTGACTGTGAGACTGGTCTTGTGTTGGATGTCATTGTATACACCGGGAAAAACACACTCGATGATACCAGGTGGATGTTGGGCATTTCCGGTGATGTTGTTCGCAAGATGGAGCCATACCTTGGCAAAGTCATACATTGTACAGGTATCCCTCAACATTCGCGAGGGTTAAGGGACCAAGAGCCTCGTAAATGTTGAAAAATCGCGAATGTTTGCTGCCCCAATATATTGTAGGGAAATATAATACAATACTGCTTCCTTAACCTATTGAACCATGAACAATCATAAAACACATATAAACATCGTAAAATAATGTACTATATACATGTTATTTTGACATGAGCTGGCTGTGGAGGGAGGCCTGTAATAGTATAATTATACAATACGTATTTTATAGTGTTGTGAAGTGTCATGGGGAATCAAGTTACTGACACACTGCTTCTTCTCCCTCTGCTGTAGCTCCGCCAACTTTGTAATGATGCCAAATGTTGAATTAAATACAGTGGTACCTCGAGTTACGATGGTCCCCAAAATCGCCCTTTTATGTAATTTTATTTTTTTAAATGCTTTTGTAGGTATATTTTTGGGGGTGTAAAAGGACTAGTCTATTTTACATTATTCCTTATGGGGATAAATTCGTTTGGTAATGGCACTTGAACAGCATTCTCGAACGAAAAAATATCGTAACTTGAGGTACCACTGTATGTATACATTAGAAAAAAAAATGAAACTCCAACTTCATAACTTTATTTTAATTTGCATAACTCATATATTACAGAAAACAATAAAAAAGTAAAATACACATACAACGAGTTAAGCTTACAGAAAAATACATTAAATTCACCATCTAACATCGTTACGAAGTGGGAGGAGCTATTGTAGGGAGGAGCTATTGTAGGGAGGAGAGGCTAGCAGTAAGTCAGTGTCTGGTGAGTCGTCATAGGTGATGGATGTTAACCTTAGAGCTAATAAAATGTTGTGTAATTACACTAATACAGTGGTACCCCGACTTACGATATTTTTTCATTCCAGAATGCTGTTCAAGTGCCATTACCAAACGAATTTATCTCCATAAGAAATGATGTAAAATAGACTAGTCCTTTTAGACCCCCAAAATTACACTTACAAAAGCATTTAAAAAATCAACTTACATAAAGGGTGTGTTTGGGGACCATCGTAAGTCGGGGTACCACTGTATTAGTAATAAGGTTATCTATCTATTACATTTATTCCAAATATTTATCAGAAACATGATAAATACCCTAGAACTGTAAAAGATGCTGAAATGAATAATATATGCCATATTATGAGGGGTAAGAGAAGCAGGCAGACCGCCACCATAAAAGATGTTTACATCAGGGTAAACATGCCTAAATCACTCTTGTCGTAAGAACAAAAGCAAAAATAGCATTTATTGTTTTTAGAATAATAATTTATAATAATTGATCTGGAGCACTTTAAATGTTATCAGTATTTGGTAGCTGACATTTAGAGCACTCCACAGCAATTATTATTAATTATTATTATTATTATTATTATTTCCCTACAATATATTGTAAGGAAATAATAATAATAATATTAATATTATTAATAATAATAATAATTATTATTTCCCTGCAATATATTGTAGGAAATAATAATAATAATTAATAATAATTGCTGTGGAGTGCTCTAAATGTCAGCTACCAAATACAGTGGTACCTCGACTTACGATATTTTTTCATTCCAGAATGCTGTTCAAGTGCCATTACCAAACGAATTTATCTCCTTAAGAAATGATGTAAAATAGACTAGTCCGTTTAGACCCCCAAAATTACACTTACAAAAGCATTTAAAAAAATAAACTTACATAAAAGGGTGTGTTTGGGGACCATCGTAAGTCGAGGTACCACTGTACTGATGACATTTAAAGTGTTCCAGATCAATTATTATAAATTATTATTATTCTAAAAATAATAAATGCTATTTTTGCATTTGTTCTTATAACAAGAGTGATTTAGGCATGTTTACCCTGATGTAAACATCTTTTATTGTGGCGGTCTGCCTGCTTCTCTTACCACTCATATAATATGGCATATATTATTCATTTCAGCATCTTTATTACAGTTCTAGGGTATTTATCATGTTTCTGATATCAATTTGGAATAAATGTAATAGATAGATAACCTTTATTTAGTACATTCATTACTTACTGCTTCCTTAACCTATTGAACCATGAAGAATCATAAAACGCATGAAAACATAGTAAAATATTGTACTATATAGTACTACATACATGTTATACTGTAGTTTAATAAAAAATAATGAACGAAGAAAACACTCAGTGAGTGAGTGGTGGGCGGGCTGGCTGCCGGGTCGGAAGGAAGGTAGTAGGGACGCTTGGGTGGCGGGAAACTTAAATATGATTAGGTGGGTGGGAATTTGGCGGCTGGGAATTTGGCGGCCGGGAATTCGCGAATGTGTGAAGCCCGTGAAAGTGGAAAACGTGAATGTTGAGGAATACCTGTATACAGACAACTGGTATACAAGCCTTATGCTTGCTGATTTCCTACGTGTGAACAATACTGATATATGTGGAACAGTGAGACGAAATAGAAAACATATGCCAAGGTTCATTGGAGGCAGTGCTGATGGTACAGTGCAAGCATTTCATGCCAATGACACCCATGGCACTGATGTGGCATGACAAACGGAGCGTTACATTGCTGTCAACCATCCATAGAAACGAGATGGTACAAACAGACAAAGTGAACAGGGACACTAATGAACGTATTGTAAAGCCAGCTGCTGTTGTTGACTATACGAACAATATGCGACTAGTTGACAAGTGTAACATGATGATAGGGCTTGTTGACTGTGTGCGTAGAAGTCGCAAGTGGTATATAAAAGTGTTTTTCCACCTTGTAGATATTGCAATGCTCAATGCATTCAATATGTACGAAATAAAGACTGGACAACGACAACGTTTCGCAGAATTCTCCCTGAATGTCATAAAACAGATAGTAAGAAAGTATGGTACAACACCTATACCAGCCCCTCAGCGACATGTCCCCCAACCACAACCACAGCCATTGGGGGAAATCCCACACCGAATCATCCCTAACTGTCACTACCTGGTACTAATACCACCTACCCCAAAGAAGAAGCATTCCCAGAAAAAGTGTGTTGTGTGTGCTACCACCACAAAGCGACCCCAACAGCGGAAGGACACACGATTCATATGCCACAAGTGTGGGGTGGCACTCTGTATGAATCCAGGCTTCATGGAGTATCATACAATTGTGGACTTCTAGAAACATAAGTGGAACATGTAAATACTTGTATATAGTTGTAGATAATAGAATGTGATTCAGCAAGGTGTAGAAAATCACCTATCAGTGTGTACATGTGTTTTTTTGTCAGTATGATAATAATTTCTTACATAATATTGGTGTATAAACAACAATTGGCATTGAAATCAAAAGATTTACTACAAGATATAGATATCATATAATAAAAACCAAGAATATTAAAGAAAACTAAAAGAAAACGGTAAATATGTAGATTTTCTGCAAGCGGCAGAGCTCCATGTTGCCGTCAGGTGATCGTCAAGTGCCAACTTCGCGGCCTCATATCTCGGTAAGTACTGACCCTAATTTTTTTTATTTTTATGCTATAACACTTGCAAAAATGCGCTCTTTATTACTATAAAAAAAAAAAAATTCCAAAATATTCGGAGCGTTGGGTGAGAGAACGTATATATACGTTTGGACAGTTAATGGGTTAAGAAATAATGTCACGTAGGTTAGTCTATTTCAGACCCCCAAAAATACACTTGCAAAAGCACTTACGAAAATACACTTACATAAATGTTCAAGTTTGGAGATGACCGAAAACCGAGGGACCACTGTAATGTAATTTGTTAAATTAAAATTCTTATTTCTTTGCATAGTATACAATGTGTGGTTTACATGTTATGAAGCACAAAGAAAGCCACTAATATGCCTGAGCATTTAGGGCAGACTAATACTAATGCTTACACACTACTTAACCCGTAAACGGTCCAAATGTATACAGTGGTCCCCCGAGTAATGAAAAAACTTCATCCCAGAAGCCTGCTCAAGTGCCATTACCGAACGAATTTACTCCCTTAACTTAAGGAATAATGTCACGTAGGTTAGTCTATTTCAGGCCCCCAAAAATACACTTCCACAAGTACTTACAATATTATACAGTGGTCCCTCGGTTTTCGTGCATCTCCAAACTCGAACATTTATGTAAGTGTATTTTCGTAAGTGCTGTTGCAAGTGTATTTTTGGAGGTCTGAAATAGACTAACCTACGTTACATTATTTCTTAAGGAAGTAAATTCGTTTGGTAATGGCACTTGAGCAGCATTCTGGAACGAATTTTTGGCGAAAACCGAGGGACCACTGTACTTACATAATTGTATGATTTCCGGGATGTTCGTTACTCAGGAGACCACTGTATATACGTTAGTACCACTACTGCCCCAAACGTATATTTACATTTTATTTTTCATGCCTTCAAATTTGGCACGATTGGCCTGAGATGCCTGGTCAGCATAGAATGGGACTTAGTCCTTGGTGTGAGCTGTATTAAAAAATCTGGGACCACTTAGTACCTTGTGGGAGCACCATTTCAATTGAGCGCCAGCTGGAGCAAACAGAATGGCAAACACATGGGATTCACTGATGTCATGTAGTATTAACTCTTCCATTTTAAGTGGAAAGTGATGATGACCCCTAGTTTAGTGGTTCTCAGGTGGATATGGCCATAAGTGGTCGAGGAAATATCAAAACCTTGATAATAACCCATGTGCAACATTTGTGCAACATCCTTTCAGAATGTCTTATAACCTATGCCTGTCTATCTTTGTCTGTCTGTCTCTGTCTATCTGTCTCTGTCTATATCTGTCTCTGTCTATATCTGACTCTGTCTATCTCTGTCTCACAGGTACACAAATACAATTACACATAGTGTAAATTTCCTAGGATAACCCAAAAAATCCAGACAGTGCTATACTCTGCTTGTAGATATAATGTGTAAACATGACTGGCAAATACATATTTACACTTGCTCAGGTACCAGATGTGTTGGTTCAGGAGTGGATCTCTCTGAGACGGGAGAGCTAGATGCTAGACGGACAGACAGACAGAGAGCTTGACAGACAGGCAGATAGACAGAGAGCTTGACAGATAGACAGAGAGCTTGACAGATAGACAGAGAGCTTGAAAGACAGACAGAGAGCTTGACAGACAGAGAGAGCTTGACAGACACAGATAAACAGAGAGCTTTATAGACAGATAGACAGAGTTTGACAGACAGATAGACAGATATGTTTGTGTAACAGTGAAAACAGAGGGGGATGCTCATCAAATGTCACCCCTAATCTTATCTTATCACTGCACCCTCGAGTACGCTCATCAAATGTCACCACTTATCTTATCACTGTCAGCAGTGGACTGACTTGTCTTACATCATGCTTCAAGGGAACTTATTATTCTTATTATTATTTTTATTATTCTTATTATTATTCCTATTATTATTATTATTATTATTATTATTATTATTATTATTATTATTATCATTATTATTATTATTATTATTATTATCATTATATACTCCCATGTATCCAAAACATTGCTGGGACCTAGGCATACCTAGGCATATTAATGGCCATCTTGTAATATCTAATTCATAAAATGTATAATTATAAGTACACCCCACCTTGTATATTACTAGAAATATAGCCTAAACATACGTAGTGATGAACTAAAAGATTGCAAACTGATGGGCTACCAAGCAGGGAAAAAAACAGTGCTATTAAAATTCAATACCAGCTTGCAAAGAAACAACCTACTAAAAACATCCATAACTATGAAATCTGATGTCTATGTGAACGAGTGCCTTACCAAAACAAGACAAAACCTCCTTTATCGTTTAAGAAAATTACGCAATGCCCAAAAAATTCATCAGTGCTTTGTGAGGGATGGTAAAATCGCAGTTAGGAAACAGCCCACTGGGAAGAGGTATTTCATTGCAACAGAACATGAACTTAAAAGATTCCTGAGTGAGGCTGGGTTAACAGAATTAGAATAATATGTAGTAAACCCATTATCCACGATTAGTGTTATGAACCATCTTTAAATTTTGTTCACAAAATTCCAATACAGTGGTACCTCAACTTACGATGGTCCCCAAACTCACCCTTTTATGTAAGTTTATTTTTTTAAATGCTTTTGTAAGTGTAATTTTTGGGGTCTAAAAGGACTAGTCTATTTTACATCATTCCTTATGGGGATAAATTCGTTTGGTAATGGCACTTGAACAGCATTCTGGAATGAAAAAATATCGTAAGTCGAGGTACCACTGTACCCTCTTACCATTAAATTTTTACTTTTTGTTCCCCAAAATTCCAATACCCTCTTACCATTAAATTTTTACCTTATATCCAACTACCATTCTACCTCATAGTCTTAATTCTACCTCATAGTCTTAATTTGTATTTGATAACTACAAAATCCCCTTATTATTCAAGCTTTATTGCACAATTTTTATTTTATAATTATTATTGCCCCATTTTTTTATACTTCATTGCTCAATCTTATTTTATACCTTTATTTTTATTAACCTATCATTGCCAAAGATCCAAGCTTCCATACACAGCTGCAACATCATTACCCTATCCTTACCAATTATACTTTTTAATAACCTGTGCAAAAAAATCCCATTTTACTTATTTTAATATCTACTGTATACCATTCTTTGCCCCTGTTTATTTTTTATTATACTTTTTTATAAACCTGTATTATACCTTTATTTCTATTGCAACTATTCTCTAGTGCAATTACAAGTAACAGTCTTGTGCTACAACTATCTTATTATCTATTAATATCATAGGTAATATCTAGTTCACCTAATTACATTCTAGCTTATTGAATAACCAACACCAAACTCATTGGTACTACCCAATTTTGTAATTTAAACTTAGTAGTTTATCTATATTTGTAATTTTTACTGTACTTTATTTCATTCTAGCCTAATACATAACCATTACCAAACTCATTGGTGCTACATTGTTATTAGTAATTTTATCTTATTAGTTTATATCTAATTACCTTCTAGCTTATTAAATAACCAACACCAAAATCATTGGTGCTACCCAATTTTGTAATTTAAACTTAATAGTTTATCTAAATTTGTAATTTTTTACTGTACTTTATTTCATTCTAGCTTAATACATAACCAATACCAAACTCATTGGTGCTACATTGTTATTAGTAATTTTATCTTATTAGTTTATATCTAAATTTTTCTTTAATTTTACTGTACTATATTTCATTCTAGCTTAATACATAACCAATACCAAACTCATTGGTGCTACATTGTTTTTAATAATTGTATCTTATTAGTATATATCTAATTTTTTATTTCATACTAGCTTAATACATACTCTATCTGACCAATGTGCATTAGTTATATACTTACCAAAACATCCCCTTACAACAGATATCAGTACTATAACTCACCACACTATACATGATATAACAAAATCACTATTTAACCTAAATGATGAATGATCACGTCGACCCTGATCTAAACCTATTTAATCGAACACCCATTCAAAATTTACTGGAAAATAACTGCCTCTACTACACAGCATCACAAGCCCACACTGTCCTAAACACTACTAAAAGTATAACAGTTCTTAACTATAATGTCCGATCCTTAAGCAAACACTATGATGACCTCCTTGCCCTCCTTGGTTCCCTAAAAACAACCTTCACATGTATTGTCCTTACTGAAACCTGGCTTAAGCAGGATACAATAGATATCTACTCGCTGCCAGGGTACACAGCAATACACAACTGCAGACCACATCAAGCGGGGGGAGGTATTGCAATCTATTACTCTAATGAAATATCCTACTGTGACACCATTTGCTATAATGATGAATATGGAGAATATATTTTTGCTAAATTTACTGCGCAAAACCTTAAGACTCCCATAACCATCGGGGCCATTTACCGGATGCCTCATACAAACAACCCAAATTTTAGCGATCAACTAAAAACGCAAATAACAAACAACCAATTGAACAAACACCACCTTATCTTAGCTGGAGACTTCAATATCAACCTTGGCCTACCAGATGACCAGCCAGTAACCGATTTCATCAACAATATGAACAACACACTTCTCATACCAACAATAACCAAACCAACTAGGCTTACTGATACGAGTGCAACCATAATCGACCATATATGGACCAATATCCTAACCCCCCTTAAATCGGGGATAATAACAGACAGCACCACAGACCACTACCCCACCTTCCTCTTAACAAACATTAGTAAACCGCCCCTAGAATACACCAAAGTTTCATTCCGACTCCATGACCAAGCTTCAAAAAATAACTTCACAACAGAGCTAGACACAGTTGACTGGGCTATAGAATTCCCAAATGCCAAGGGTATCGATGAGTGGACAGACACCTTTCTTAATAAATTACATAGACTATACAACAAACATTGTCCTATAAAAATGAAACAGATTACGAATAAACGGTTAGGCTGCCCATGGCTAACTAACAACTTACTGTTATGGGGTATTATGGACTTGTTATGGGGGCTATTGGAACCCAGCATGTATTGTTGTAATTAAATAACATGAATGCCTAATTATATTGAATTAATCAGAAGTACTGCTTAGGGGAGTTTAAAATGCTTGGCCAGCCTTAAAAACTTAAGAGCTGATTAAACTGATTTTCTCAATATAATAGGTTATATAAATAATGTACACATTTTATTAACTATTAATTAATAGTTGCATGTCTCATTGTAATAACATAAGATATGTTGAGAGGATATGCAAAGTGATGTGTTTATGTTTTGAGGGGAGGAGCTTAGAGAGATGCTGGCTTCCCACAAGCCTTCCTGAGAACAATGGCTGCTGAGTGAGCTGGTGTTGTTGGTGCTGATTTTTAACTTGGCTTCAGGGCTGAATGAGTGCCCAAAGGTAATGGGGAGAGTTGTAAATCGATGTCACCATGACATTCTGTGATCTTCAGTGTATCAAGACACTGGAGGGTTAAGAAATGTTGAGAAAAGAGAGTTGAAGGTGGCAGCTGAGCCATGTGCTTTGGGAAAGGCTGATTATATGTTTAGGAGTGAGACCTGTATATTATATGTATATACTTCTTAATATAGCTCTATTTTTATAATGTTGGTTTAAATAACCTTTGAGAGGAATGTGAAAGGACCAATAAGTTTTCAGATGCAGCAGCTAAACCTGAGTAAGTATCTTTAGCTAATAATGTCCTCCTTTACCCTAAGACCTTTTAAGTAAATACCCTATGCTAGTACATGTAGAACCTTGATGATAAATAGGGGAAAATAACATAACATGGAGGTGGGGGTGTTATGGGGTATTATGGACTTGTTATGGGGGCTATTGGAACCCAGCATGTATTGTTGTAATTAAATACCATGAATGCCTAATTATATTGAATTAATCAGAAGTACTGCTTAGGGGAGTTTAAAAGGGTTGGCCAGCCTTAAAAACTTAAAGCTGATTAAACTGATTTTCTCAATATAATAGGTTATACGTATAAATAATGTACACATTTTATTAACTATTAATTAATAGTTGCATGTCTCATTGTAATAACATAAGATATGTTGAGAGGATATGCAAAGTGATGTGTTTATGTTTTGAGGGGGAGGAGCTTAGAGAGATGCTGGCTTCCCACAAGCCTTCCTGAGAACAATGGCTGCTGGAGTGAGCTGGTGTTGTTGGTGCTGATTTTTAACTTGGCTTCAGGGCTGAATGAGTGCCCAAAAGGTAATGGGGAGAGTTGTAAATCGATGTCACCATGACATTCTGTGATCTTCAGTGTATCAAGACACTGGAGGGTTAAGAAATGTTGAGAAAAAGAGAGTTGAAGGTGGCAGCTGAGCCATGTGCTTTGGGAAAGGCTGATTATATGTTTAGGAGTGGAGACCTGTATATTATATGTATATACTTCTTAATATAGCTCTATTTTTATAATGTTGGTTTAAATAACCTTTGAGAGGAATGTGAAAGGACCAATAAGTTTTCAGATGCAGCATAAACCTGAGTAAGTATCTTTTAGCCTAATAATGTCCTCCTTTACCCTAAGACCTTTTAAGTAAATACCCTATGCTAGTACATGTAGAACCTTGATGATAAATAGGGGAAAATAACATAACACTTACTAAAATCCATTAACAAGAAACATCAATATGAGAAGCAATATAGACGGGGATTCATACATAAGGAGTTTGTTAAACACTATTCATCAGTTCTCACCAAACTAATAAAAAAGCCAAACAATTGTACTACTCCAGCAGATTCACTGAAACAAGAGGAGATATAAAAAGACCTGAAAACACTCTACAGATTATGGGCACCCACAAACTGAAAAATAGGGATATTGTCCTAACTAAACCAAACGAAACACCACTACAGCCTATTGATACAGTAAACAAGATAAATGACTTCTTCTCAACTATAGGATCAAATCTTGCCAGTAAAATTCCAGATACCAATGCCCGAGCAAGTGATTACCTAGATGGGAATTTCCCATCCTCCTTATATCTTGCACCTACAGAACCCACTGAAGTCTCCATGATAATCAAGTCACTTAAAATAAATCAGGACATCTGTCTCAAGTTCCACCCTTAATATACAAACGAGCTGCTCATGTCCTTTCATATCCTATTTCTTTACTTTTTAACAAATCATTAGAAACTAGCACCTTCCCAACACTACTCAAAACAGCAAGGGTTACACCAATACACAAAGGTGGTGACCCTACAGACGTAAATAACTATAGGCCTAAATCAAATCTACTATTGCTATCCAAAATATTCGAGAAACTTGTGCACAAGAGATTATACTCGTTTATAACGACACAAAAGCATACTCAACCCCTGCCAATTTGGCTTCAGGAAAAATAAAAGCACTAACGATGCAATAGTAAAAATGATAGACCTGCTTTACACAGCACTTGAAAATAAGGAATATCCACTAGGACTTTCTATTGACTTAAGGAAAGCTTTTGACACAGTAAACCACGGCATCCTACTCCACAAACTTGACCACTATGGAATAAGAGGTCATGCACTAGCATACCTTAAATCCTACCTCACTAATAGGTACCAGTATGTCACTATTAAAGACACATCCTCCACGACACTACCACTAGACACCGGCGCACGCAGGAAGTGTCCTTGGTCCCCTGCTCTTCCTCTTATACATCAATGATCTTCCCAATGTATCACAACACCTGAAACCAATACTCCTTGCTGATGACACAACTTATGTCATCTCCCACACAAACCTTGCCACGCTTAATACCATTGTTAACGACGAATTAATAAAAATATCAACATGGATGACAGCCAATTAACTTACACTCAACACTGATAAGACCTTCTATATTATGTTTGGCAACAGAACAGATGATCCACAATTAAACATTAAGATCAACTCTACACCTATTGCTAGACATAACGAGGGCAAGTTCCTGGGCCTTCACCTTGACAGCAGCCTGAAATTCAGCACCCATATCCAACACATAACAAAGAAAGTGTCCAAAACTGTGGGGATCCTCTCTAAGATACGGTATTATGTACCACAATCAGCCCTACTCACACTATACTACTCACTCATCTATCCCTACCTCACATATGCCATTTGTGCATGGGGATCAACAGCAATTACCCACCTAAAGCCAATAATAACCCAACAAAAAGCCGCAGTAAGAATTATCACACAATCCAACGCTAGGCAGCACACCCCCCCACTCTTCAAAGACCTAAACCTACTCACTGTCCAGAACATCCATACTTACTACTCTGCTATCTACATTTATAGAACCATTAATTCCAACTTTAACCCTGAGCTAAAACACTTTCTTGACAGTTGTGACAGGACCCATAGACATAATACCAGACATAAACATCTCTTTGACATTCCCCGTGTCCAACTAAATCTATACAAAAATTCAATGCGCATAAAAGGGCCTAAAATCTGGAACTCCCTGCCTGAAAACTCTAGAACTGCAGACACAACCTCCATTTTCAAAAGCACAGTTAAAAAACATCTTATCTCACTTACGCACCCAACCGGTAGCTAACCATACGAAAACTACTTTATCTTGTACATATCCACAGTAAAATACACTTATTGATACAGTGGTACCCCGACTTACGATATTAATCCGTCAGAGAGGGCATATTTTAAGGCGAAACAATCGTTACACGAATCAATTTTCCCCATAAGAAATAATGGAAATAAATTTAATCCGTCCAAGACTTCCAAAAGTAGTTAAATAAAATATTTTTAGAACTTTTGACATTAAATAATAAAGAATTTAATAAAGAATACCTAAATACACATGTAAATATTGAACAATAACATGTCACTTACATTTATTGAAGAGTTGTTGATGTGTGGAGGACGGAGGAGGGAGAAGGTGGAGTAGATGCTAGTGTTTGAAGGGGAATCCCTTCCATTAACACTGCAGGTACCAAGTCCTTTTCTGGGAGTTACTTCCCTTTTCTTTGAATGCCACTAGGACCAGCTTGGAGTCACTGGACCTCTTTCTAACAACAAATTTGTCCAGGAGCTCTGTGTCTGGCGATTCTTTAACACATCCCTGAAATGACACACCACTGTGTCATTGTACAGGTGCCAGCACGGCCTGCAACAGCATGGTTAGGGTGATATTCATCCATAAATGCTTGCACATCACTCCATTTGGGACAGATCTCCCTAATCCTTGAAGAAGGCACATTCTTCCATTTTTGTTCCACCTCCTCCTCCTCCTCTGAACCATTGTCCTGACCACTGGTCTCTTGTTCCAGTTGCTGTTGAAGCTCTTGCAGATCTTCAGTGGTTGCCTTTCCCTTCTCCTCCACCAACTGTTCCACATCCTCACCACTCACCTCTAACCCCAAAGACTTGCCCAATTCCACAATTTCTTCCACAACAGGCTCAGGCTCAGGCTCATGCTCAGGGTCTCTGAGGCTCAGCCCCAAACCTTCAAAATCCCTCTCTAGGACACAGTCTGGCCACAATTTTCTCCAGGCAGAGTTCAAAGTCCTGGTAGTCACTCCCTCCCAAGCCTTACCTATAAGTGTACAATGCAGCATATGGAAGTGTTTTTCCAAAATTCTCTTAGGGTTATATTCATGTCTGTGGTCACATCAAAGCACTTTTGAAACATTGCTTTGGTGTAGAGTTTTAAAGTTGGAAATGACCTGCTGGTCCATGGGCTGGAGGAGAGGAGTGGT
>WNWK01048613.1:0-13489 GCA_009830355.1 Cherax destructor | reverse complement strand
GGTTTTGGTTTTTTATTAGAGCGAGGTGCCCGGTGTGTTTATTAAAGGAGGCTGTACCTGGTGTTTTATTGAGCCGGTTTTATGGGTGTTTATTAGAGCGAGGCTGTACATGGTGTGTTTATTAGGCGATGCTGTACCTGGTGTGTTTATTAGAGCGAGGCTGTACCGGTGTTTTATTAGGAAGGCTGCCTGGGTTTTTTAGAGCGGGCTGCCGGTTTTTTTAAGGAGGCTGTACCTGGTGTGTTTATTAGAGCGAGGCTGTACCGGTGTGTTTATTAGAGCGAGGGCCTGGTGGAAAGAGCGAGGCCCCCGGGTGTTTATTAGAGCGAGGCTACCGGTGTGTTTATTAGGCGAGGCTGTACCTGGTGTGTTTATTGGCGAGGCTGACCTGGTGTTTTTTAGAGCGAGGCTGCCGGGGTGTTTTTTGGAGGAGGTTTTACCGGTGTGTTTGTTAGAGCGAGGTTACCGGTGTTTATTGAGCCAGGCTGTACCGGTGTGTTTATTAGGCGAGGCTGTACTTGGTGTTTTATTGGCGAGGCTGTACCTGGTGTGTTTATTAGAGCCAGGCTGTACCTGGTGGGGTTTATTAGAGCGGGGCTTACCGGGTGTGTTTTTAGACCAATCTGTACCGGTGTGTTTTTGACCAGGCTTACCTGTTGTGTTTATTAGAGAGGCTGTACCTGGTGTTTAGAGCCAGGCTGTACCTGGTGTGTTTTTAGACAGGCTGTCCTTTGGTGTGTTTATTAGAGCGAGGCTGTACCTGGTGTGTTTATTAGACCAGGCTGTACCTGGTGTGTTTATTAGAGCGAGGCTGTACCTGGTGTGTTTATTAGCGGGCTGTACCTGGTGTAATTAAGAGCGAGGCTGTACCTGTGTGTTTATTAGAGCGAGGCTTATGTTGTCTTTATTAGAGCCAGGCACCTGGTGTTTTATTAGAGCGAGGCTGTACCTGGTGTGTTTATTAGAGCCAGGCTGTACCGGGTGTGTTTATTAGAGGAGGCTGTACCTTGTTTTATTAGAGCGCTGTACCTGGTGTGTTTATTAGAGCGAGGTGTATCTGGTGTGTTTATTAGAGCGAGGCTGTACCTGGTGTGTTTATTAGAGGAGGCTGTACCTGGTGTGTTTATTAGAGCCAGGCTGTACCTGGTGTTTTATTAGAGCGAGGCTGTCCCTTGTTTATTAGACGGGTTACCTGGTATGTTTATTAGAGCGAGGCTTTACTTGTTGTGTTTATTAGAGCCAGGTGTACCTGGTGTTTTATTAGAGCCAATGTGTCCTGGTGTGTTTTTAGGCCGGCTGTACCTGGTGTGTTTATTAGAGCCAGGCTGACCTGGTGTGTTTATTAGAGCGAAGCTGTACCTGGTGTTTTATTAGAGCGAGGCTGTACCTGGTGTGTTTATTAGAGCGAGGCTGTACCTGGTGTGTTTATTAGAGCGAGGCTGTATCTGGTGTGTTTATTAGAGCGAGGCTGTACCTGGTGTGTTTATTAGAGCGAGGCTGTACCTGGTGTGTTTATTAGAGCGAGGCTGTACCTGGTGTGTTTATTAGAGCGAGGCTGTACCTGGTGTGTTTATTGAGCGAGGCTGTACCTGGTGTGTTTATTAGAGCGAAGCTGTACCTGGTGTGTTTATTAGAGCAGGCTGTACCTGGTGTGTTTATTAGAGGAGGCTGTACCTGGTGTGTTTATTAGAGCGAGGCTGTACCTGGTGTGTTTATTAGAGCGAGGCTGTACCTGGTGTGTTTATTAGAGCGAGGCTGTACCTGGTGTGTTTATTAGAGCGAGGCTGTACCTTGTGTGTTTATTAGAGCGAGGCTGTACCTGGTGTGTTTATTAGAGCCAGGCTGTACCTGGTGTGTTTATTAGAGCGAGGCTGTACCTGGTGTGTTTATTAGAGCGAGGCTGTACCTGGTGTGTTTATTAGAGCGAGGCTGTACCTGGTGTGTTTATTAGAGCGAGGCTGTACCTGGTGTGTTTATTAGAGCCAGGCTGTACCTGGTGTGTTTATTAGAGCGATGCTGTACCTGGTGTGTTTATTAGAGGAGGCTTGAGTATTTGTAGTATAAACATTAAAATTGAATAAATGACAATGTGTGCCTCACCATTGAAAATATAATACATCCTAACATTTAAACATCGCAGTACATTACAACACATTAATGTTATAATATTCGCTGACATTCACACATGACAGCACATGACACCATAACACAGTACATGACACCATAGCACAGTACATGACGCCATAACACAGTAAATGACACCATAACACAGTACATGACACCATAACACAGTACATGACACCATAACACAACATGACACCATACCACAGTACATGACACCATAACACAGTACATGACACCATAACACAGTACATAAACACATAACACAGTACATGCCACCATAACAGTACATGACACCATACCACAGTACATGACACCATAACAAGTACATGACACCATAACACAGTACATGACACCATAACACAGTACATGACACCATAACACAGTACATGACACCATAACACAGCACATGACACCATAACAACAGTACATGACACCTAACACAGTACATGACACCATAACACAGTACATGACACCATAACACAGTACATGACACCATAACACAGTACATGACACCATAACACAGTATCTTAGTAAGACAGAGACTAACTGACCAGTGTGCAGGAGTCACCACCTAAATTATTTTTGTGAAGGGATCGAATATTCCCAGCTGCTAGATTTTATTTTCGTCCAATAATGTTTGTGTTGTGTGGGGGGGGCTAATGTTTTATTATAGTCTAGAAGAGTAACCTCTTCTAGACTATAATATGAGAATAGAGAGAAACTTGTTAAATTGTTTAATAATAATTTCTAGCTAAACATTATCATCAATAAGATAATTAATAAGAGTATCTTCTTTACGTTACCCACAAGTTTCTCACATTAGTCACTTTTCACACCTTTCACAATGGTTGTCTTGAAAATCCCGAAAACCAACATTCTCCATCAGAATATTGAAATATATAAAGTTCCTGAATTCCTGAACATTGAGAAAGTCTGATTTTTTTCTGCCTCCAACTTTTCAACTTTATTTTAAAAAGAAAAACACAATTTTAACAACCGTGAGGGAGAGTGTATATATGAATGGCTACAAATTTGTGTACATATGTGTGGCATAGGGAGACGTATGTGTATGTGTGTACTCACCTATTTGTACTCACCTATTTGTGGTTGCAAGGGTCGAGTCATAGCTCCTGGCTCGCCTCTTCACTGATTGTGTGTGTGTGTGTGTGCGTACACTCATCTTGTTGTGGTTGCAGGGGTCGAGTCATAGCTCTTGGCCCCGAGTCATAGTGTGTGTGTATGTGTGTACTCACCTAATTGTACTCACCTAATTGTGGTTGCAGGGGTCGAGACTCAGCTCCTGGCCCCGCCTCTTCGCTGTCTGCTACTGGGTCTCTGCTCTCCCTGCTCCATGAGCTTTATCATACCTTGTCTTAAATCTATGTATGGTTCCTGCCTCCCCTATATCTTTCTCTAGTCCATTCACTTCCTGACTACTCTTGGCTGAAGAAATGTTTCCTGACATCCCTTTGACTCATCTGAGTCTTCAGCTTCAGTTGTGTCCCCTTGTTTCTGTGTTCCCTCTGAAACAACCTGTCACTATCTACCTTGTCAATTCCCCGCAGTATTTTGTATGTCGTTATCATGTCTCCTCTGACCTTCTTTCCTCCAGTGTTGTTAGTCCTATTTCCCTCAATCTTTCTTCATAAGACAGACCCTGAGTTGTGGAACTAACCTTGTCGCAAACCTTTGCACTTTCTCCAGTTTCATGTGCTTGACCAGGTGTGGGTTCCAGACTGGTGCTGCATATTCTAGTATGGGCCTGACGTCACGGTATACAGTGTCTTGAACGATTCCTTGTTAAGGTAACGGAACGCTAATCTAAGGTTTGCCAGACGCCCATATGCTGCCGCAGTTATTTGGTTGATGTGTGTCTCCGGAGACGTTGTGTGTGTGTGTGTGTGTGTGATGTCAAATCCCATGCTATCTTTGGAAATGCGTAAATGGTGTAAAATAAATGTAAAAAATTAAGTTTACTTAGGTACTGGTACACTTACAGTTACACAAATTATCAAACATAGTGACATATATATGTAAATTACGCAAAAAAAAGTCAAAGTGATTATTTCCATTGTAGGCACGCACAAGCAACCCACTGAGAGTCTTGCAAATACATAAGAAAAAAACTAAATAATAGTATAAAGTTCAACAATTATTGCAGTTTCGTAGAGGTGGACAAACGGATTAACACACGAACATTCATCCACATACAATAAAACATTCACAAACACTTAAACTGCCAACTAATTACAATTTTCTTTATTTAATGTAGATGAATTGTATAATATAAATAGAACTCCCAAAATTTTATTGAATGGCCTCACCTTGGTGGGGGAACTGGACGGTAGCTTGGCTGCGTCTAGCTGGTGTACGGTCGTGGCTGTCTTGGTGGGTGTAATTACTGGACGCAGTTTTCTGTGTGTCACCTCCAGTAATTCCACCCACCTGGACAGTCTCTACCGTAGACCAGCTAGACAAGACCAAGTTCTCATCCAGCTAGATCACTGGGGGTGGCTGAGCTGACTTCGGGATACATAACCTGGGGAAGGCTGAGACTGGAAGATAACCTAAGGGAAGTGAGGAAGGGGAGACATCCGGGGGCCCACGGATGGATTCCTGGACACATGGACCTGGGGAAGGCGAGGATACCTTGGGGAAGTGGGGAAGGGGGAATATCTGAGGGGACACAGATAGATTCCTGGACACATGGACCTGGGAAAAAAGGAGGGTACTGGTTGCTGAGGCAGACAGTGGGGAAGGGAGAATATCTGAGGGGACACAGATGGACTCCTGGACACATGGACCTGGGGAAAGCATCAAAAACACAGTAAATGGATGGGTGGACCTTAAAGACGAACCACTGGCCTCCACGTGGCAGGGTCTGGTAATTCAGAGATAACTCTGAGGCTGACAGTGGTCGCAAATATTTAAATACTAATAATAATGACAATTTAAATTTCTTATATAAAGCACAATTGATATGTGATTATTTAAGGTTGAAGAACCGCACGATATTTGTTACCTAACAACCACAGGTATTATATTATGTATAGATATGAAGTGTGGTCAACGCAGTAACGAAACTAGTTTTTTTCATAGTCAAATTTGTATCACAGTTTTCAGGTTTTTATTGCCTGAGTTAAGTATGGCTCTTCCACACTGGTGTCCAGCAGTAGTAAACTCTTCTCCATGATGGCTGTGTCGTGGTGAAGTCATTCACTGTTGAGTTCTAAAATCTTATTTAAATTAATCGCCTCAAAATTAGTTAGAAGTTATTGTTAGTCAGTGTAATAAGAGGCTGGGAGGACTGTATTTTGAAAATGGAAAATTAAAGTTTCAGTAGATAAGTCAGTGAAGGAAGAAGTAATACAGAGAATGGATGACAATAAATGTTGTGGGAGTGGTAAACAGTTTGTGAATGCATAGAAATATGTCAGTACAATTCATTCTCTAACAGTATGTTACTGTTGCTATGACGGTCAAACGGGCGTTGTTTATAAATATTATTATTATATACAGGGGAAATTCTCACCCCGTAGAGGTTATAGAGCGCCTCGGGGTATGGAAGGCTAAGAAATTCGATACAATTCAGGGAAGGACTGGGCCAGTTTCTGGCATCAAGAGCCCCTCACTGGCATCCCAGGAACTTTCCATGACGGGGACTCTTCACTGTGTATCTGATCGTATTTTCTAGTGTACATGGTGGCTCTTTGTATTCTGCTCGCCATTCCAAACCTTTTATATGCTCCATCATATATTTCGTATACATATTACAATTAGTGTCATTGTTGTATGAAATATAACTTTGTGTTATTTTCGAGAAATAAAATATAATTCCATCAAGACTTAAACAGATTTTATACTTGCATGTAAATAATGCTCCTTTGGGTAAATACACTCATTGTTTGCTTAACATAAATTGTTATAAACCAGAAATTCCGTAGGTTCCAGGTAAGCAAACTGTTGCTGCTGGTGGCTACTAACAGCATACTGATGATGAAGCCAGAGAGCGACCAATGGCCAGACTAGATTTGGTCCATGACTTCACAGGTGTAGCGCGTCCTGGTAAATATCATAGTGCTATACAGGCTAGAATGCAATACATCTGGCCTGAGATACCAAAGAGTATCAAAGGTAATGTGAGTGGTCTAAACCTGATTTAACAGTATTTTGTCACAAAGGAGCAATGGAAGAGATCCTCTGATTACTCTCTCTCTCTCTCTCTCTCTCTCTCTGGGAATGGCAACAACCACTTGCTAGTTATAGTCTATTGTTTACCTCATTATTACAACCATGCTGTCCTCCCGGGTAAAACTGCCCTGACACTTGCTTCTGCTTCCTCACATAAACATTCTTCATCACACTGTCTTGAGTACTTGTGTCTGGTAATGAATTTTTTCTTTAAATCTGACATTCATCTAGTTTTTCTATTTATATTCGATGTTGATTATTGTAATGGATATAAACTGGGTGATTCAGGTGGAACATGTACACACATGTCTCTACGAGGTTCGTACACTATATTCGCGGATTTTCCTAATATTTCACTGTTTTTCCGATGACTTATAATGGTTTGTTCATTGTTGTCATGTTTCACAAATGAATGTTGGTGATAGTGATTCACTTATCGTTCTCTCTCTCATTTACACACTCTCTCTCTCTCTCTCTCTCTCTCTCTCTCTCACACACACACACACACACACACACACACACACACACACACACACACACACACACACACACACACACACACACAACACACACACACACACACACCATTTCCTTTTTAAATTAAATAGTTTAGCTCTTTCTATAAATTTTAATGTTCAGTTCGAAGAAAATAACTCATTGTCTTTCCTAGATGTTTTAATTATTAAGGTAACAATGATTTTAAATTTAAAATTGATAGAAAACCAACAAATAACTGTTCCTATGTTCACTATTAAACTCTCAGTATGCTCATCAATGTTTTTGAGAGCTTTGCGTATTTGTAGTTCAGAATTCATAGATGAAGAAATCTCAAAAATTTATGAAATAGCTAATGATCTAAAAAAAACAAGAAATAATTGATAAATCCTTTAAAATTGCCAGAAATACTTTTTACAATTAAAAAAGGGACACCCAACCTTATTCAACAAAAAATATGTTGGTTCTCCCTTACCATGAAAACTTGAAGACTTTTAATATCAAAGTTGTATTTAAAAATATTGATACAGTAAGAAAACTTTTGATAAATTCCCCCCAAAATGCTGACGGGTGTCTTTAAGATTCCTTGTAAAATATGTGATAAAGTTTATTACGGTCAAACTGGTAAAAGTCTTGAACTAAGATTAAAACAACATAAATATAGCATTAGAACTGGATAAGATTCTAATGTTCTGTTTATTCATGCGAGAGATTTTACCCATCCAATAATTGTTTTTCAAAAGGCTGAGAAAGCTATATCAAGCAAGTCCATGGTCGACAGGAATATAATAGAATCATGTTTCATTAAAAGTAGTTTTGAAAATAATATGAATATTTCTTCTGGTATATATAAATTGGATTCATTTATAATTAATAAAATTTGGGAAGAATTTAAGATCCATTAGACAAGTAAAATATCTTAATGCTTGGGTAGAGTATCAGTTGTGTTTCACAGAGTCGGGTGTTGTGACGTGACTGTGAGGTGTAGTCTTGCCCTTAAATGCCTTCCTGTTGATGTTTTATTTTTATAGTTCCTTGATAATGTGAGAAGTCACGAAAGCGCTTGGAATTTCACAATTTTTTCACAGTGATTGTTTTACACATTGTGATATTACCTGTTAATTGTGATCTTATTGCAAATATATATATATATATATATATATATATATATATATATATATATATATATATATATATATATATATATATATATATAAAAAAAAGCAAGACAACCAATATGAAAAATAGAAGAATTAAGCGCTTTCGTGACTACTAAACATTATCAAAACCCCAAAAAAAGGGAAAAAATGACAAGAAGGGAAAAGGGGTTTAAAAAAAGGGGAAACTACCCCTTTTCCCAAAAGGGCCCAAAAATCCCCCTAAAAAAGAAAACCCAACCAAAATTTTAATTCAAAAGGGGAAAAAAGGGGAAAGGGAAAACCGGGGAAAATTTTTTCTTCCCAAAAATTTAAAAAATTTTTCCAAAAAAAATTTTTTAAATTTTAAAATTTTAAAAAAAGAATTTTCCCCAACCCCTTTTTTAAACCCCCGAAATTTTTATTTTTTTCAAAACTTTTTTTAATTTTAAAAAACTTTTTAATATTTTTTAAAGGGAAACTTTTGAAAATTTTCCTCAGCTTTTTGGGGGAAAAAAAAATTTTTTGGTTAAAATTTTTAAAAAATTTAAATTTTAAATTTTAAAAAAAAAATTAAAACCTTTTGGTAAAGTTTTTGGGGAAAAAGGGTTGGGTTTTTTTAATTAAAAATTTTTTACCTATTTTTTAAAAAATTTATAAAAATGGTTTGGGTTTTAAAAAAAGGGGTTTTTTAAAATTTAAAAAATTTTTTTCCCCAAGGGAAATTGGGACAAAAAAAACTCCAAAAGTTTTTTAAAAAAATAAAAATATTCTTTTGGTTTTTTTTAAATTTTCTTTTTTAAATTTAAACAATTTTGGGGAAAAAATTTTAAAATAAATTGGACTAATCTTAATTCTTGGGAAGAGTTTCCCCCTCCTTTCTTGTTTTTTCCCCCTTTTTTTAGAGTCGTAAAAAGTTTAAGCTACTGTGAGGGGTAGTCTTTGTTAGTATGATGTGACTGTGAGGGGTTCGCCCTATGTCCCCTTTTCCCCCTTTCCTTTTATAGTTCCCCCGGGGGAAAGTGAGAGAAAAAGAAAGCTTGGAATTCCTTATTTTTTTTTATAGTGGTTGTCTTAAAATTTTGATATCACCTGATTTACTTTTTTTTTTTTTTTTTTTTAAAATATATATATATATATATATATATATATATATATATATATATATATATATATATATATATATATATATTGGGGCCCCCCTCTGGTACAAAAAGGGGAAGGCCCCCAGAAGTGGGGTTTTGGGGGGAAAAAAAGAATATTTGGATTTCTTCCTGATGCCAGGAAAATTTCCCCTTTTTCCCACCACCCCCTCTTTTTTTTTTTTTTTTTTTAAAAGGGGGATTTATTACATAATAGGCAAAAAAATTTTAAAAGATACATTGTTGAAAAAAGATAATACAGTCACAAAATCCAGTCATATTGTTACATGTTTGTCACTGAATAATGCGAAAATCTCACCACCCTTTTCCCAGTTGGGGGGCGGCCCCCCAAAAAAAGGCACCCCTCTAAAACAGCGCTGGGTCGGGAAAAAATTTCGGACCCCCAGACCCTGTTTAGTTTTTTTTCCCAGCCCCCGGAATTTTAGATGCATTTTCCCCCCTGGCCCCCCGGGTTTTGGGGCCGGGGAAAAAAAAAAATTAAAAATCGGCAACCCCCCTATTTTCTCGATTTTGGGACCCCGGGGGAGCTGCCCCTCCCCCCCTCCCTGGGGTTGGAAAAAGGGATCGCCCCAAAAAGATGTGAGTCCAAAACCATGTTAAAACCGGGGTTAAGGGGAAAAACCTTTTAAAGTTTTGGGGTTTCAGACCTGCATATTTGGGGGGTTTTTGGGGGGCATGGGGGGGCTCCTTTTTATAATGTTATTAACCTTTTCAGGGAATTTTCCCCGGGGAAAACAAAGACAATGGTACCTGAATTCTGCTCTTAAAACCAAAATCACCCGGGAAAAACGGGGCGGCTAACCCCGGGGGTTTGGGGCCCGGGGGGGGATTAACACCCAAAAAAATCCCCTAGGGGGTTCCCCCCGGGGGTCACCCCTTCCCCCTTTACACACCCCCTGAAGATTTAAAAGGGTTTTTTTTCGGAAAAACCCTGCACTGGAGTTTTTGGGGGGGGCCCAGACCCCCCGGTTTTGGGTTTTCCCAGTTTCCCGGCCCATCAACGAATTTTTGGGCATGGTTTCCCCAAACCCTGTTTTTTGATTTTCCGGGGGGGAATTGCTGCCCACCCCCCTTTTTATGAAAAGGGTGAAGAAAAAGCAGGAAAGGGCTGAGATTTTTGGGGCACCAATGCCCCCTGTCTGACGGGGAGTTTGGGGGCCCCCGCCCATCTTCAAAAAGTAAAAACAAAAAACGGGGCCCCGGGGTTTTTTCAAATTTGGGAGAAAGGGGATCATATGGGGGTTTTAAAGAGCCACCTGGGCAAAAGTTTTGAAAGGAAAAAGGAAATTTTAAATTCCCTTTTTTCCATTCCCCAAAAATTCTTCTTTTCCCCCTGAGAAAATCAATGCTTCCAGAGGTGTTCAACCAAACATTTTTAGGGGCAATGCCCGGCCCTTTTTTTTCCCCTTTTTCCACTTGTTGATTGACAGATGATTTATTTGGAGGGAAATTCAGGACCCCTTTCCCCCCGTGTCACACCTGTGTAAGATCATCTTAAAAAGGGGTTTTTCCCTTTTTTAAAAACCCCGTTTTGCTCGGGGGTAAAAACTTTGTTTTCCCCAAAAAAAGAAGAGAAATGGTGTGGCCCGGAAAATTGATGATGTATTTCCCAAAAGGGATTGCCCCCTTTTAAATTAGCTAAAAAAAAAGGGAAGGGGGGAAAAAATTTTTTTTGTAAGCTTTTAATTTTTCCCCTTTTTCAGGAGATTAAATGCTTTTTTGAAAAAAAATTTTTAAACCCCTCATTGTCCCCCTTTTTCATTTTTTTTGAAACCGTTTTTTTCCCCCCGGAAAAACCCGGGGGTTGGGGAAGGTCTTTCTGCAAAAATTTTTTTTCGAAGCAGCTTTAAAAAAAAAAAGGGGAAAACTGTTTATGCTTTTTTTCCCCTTCCACCCTTTTTTTTGGGGAAATTCCCCAAAAAAAAAGGGTTTTTTCCCCGTCTCGCCGGGGAATTTTGACAATTTGGGGTTTTCCCCGGATTGGGGGAAAAAATTTTCCCCCGATAATAAACCATTTTTTTTTGGGGTTATTTCCCAGCAGAGGGGACGGGAATGACCCCTTTTTTGTAAACCCCCAAAAGGTTTTCCAAAAATCAGTGGTTCCACGGGGGAAGGTGTTGGAACTGTTGGTCCCCCGGGTTTCCCCAGGGTGCTTTCCTCTGGCCAGCGTGGGCATGGGGGGGAAAACGGGGACCACTGGTAAAAATTTTTCTTTTCCCCATTTTTTTTCCCCTCAAAAATTTTCTTTACTTGGAGTCTTTTTTTGTTAAAAGGGGGGGGTTTTTTTGGGGAAAGGGAAAAAAGGGGATCAGCCCGGAAATCTCTTATTTTTTTCCCCCTTTTTTCCCGGGGCAAAAATAAGCAAAAAAAAAAGGGGGGGGCCAAAAAAAGGGGGGAGCTTTGGGGGAACAGAACCATCTTTTTTTAAAGAGGTCCTTTTTCCCCATTTGGGGGTTTGCTTTGGGAATAGTGGGGGGCCCGGCCCGTTTTTTTTTTTTCCAAAATTTTCGATGAAAAAAAATTTTTTTGGGGGTTCGGGGGGAAGGGGGCCTTTACCTTCAAAAAAACCCCCCCCCAAAAACCCCCGGGCCCCCCCCAGGGGTTTGGGAAAAAAGGAGTTAAAAAGGCAAAAACCCCCCCCGACTTTTTTCCTAGAAACCCCAAAAACCCCCTTTTGGCCCCGCTCGCTTTTCAAAATTGGCATTCATCTGGCTGAGACTGTGGGGCCACTGCTGGGTGGGTAGGGGGTGGAAGGTAGTGAACTTGACCGTGGTGGCCGGGGGGGGGCTTGGGAAGTTTTGGGGGGGGTTTTTGGTGGGGGAGGCGCAGGGGGGGCCCCCAGGAGAGGAGTGGGGAACCCCACAGGGGGTTTTTGACTCTTGTAAAATTTTTTCCACCCCTGTCTTACAATACACAAAACAACACACACCCCCCAACAACATTTTTTTTCCCCATTACGAAAAAAGGGGGGTTTTGGTTTTTAAACACCAGTTTTTTCCCCTCACCCCACAAACAGCCCCTTTTTTTCCCTCCCCCGTGGCGGGGGGGGGGAGGGTTTTACCCCTTTTTTTAATTTTTAACCCAAAAATTTTTTTTCCATAACATATGTCTCTAATTATTCCCCCCCACGACACGTAACATTTCTGGTTAACTGGAAAACATGGCGCATGGTGCTGGAGGTTCATTTTTTTTGAGAGTTTTCCCCAGGTTTGTATATCCAAAAACTTTTGGCACACAGTGGGGCCCCTTTTTCTCCCCCCCCACTGGCCATTTTTTCCCCACTACCACCACTCACCAACCTTCACAAACTGTAAAATTTCCCCCATTTGGGGTTTTTAAAGATGCATTTTAAAAATTTTTTACTGCCCCTTCCCAAATTTTTACTGAGTCTACAGTCTTAAACCCCCTCAGCCTGTTGACGTACTTTTCCCCTTTAAAATTACAGCTGCCCCCAAAGTCTTGCCATGCCAAAAAAAAATATATATATATATATATATATATATATATATATATATATATATGCAAAAAAAACCAATAAACAGGTGAAAAAAGCAAGAAAAACTATGAAAAATAGAAGAATTCCCCAAAACTTTGGACATCCAAAAAGGGTTCCCGGGGAAAAAAGGGGGAAAAAGCCCCCCCAGTCACATCCCAAAAAATACACCCCCCAGCGTAACACGCACGACCCCTTGGGGGAAAAGGCCCCTTAAATTTGAATTTTTGCCCTTTTTTAAATTTTTTTTTTAAAAATCCAATTTATATAAACCAAAAAAATTTTTTTTTTTTTTAAAAACCTTTTTAAAAAAAACCCTTTTTTTTTTTTTTTCAACCCCCGGGTTTGCTTGATAAAATTTTACTTTTTTTAAAAAATTGGGGGGGGTTAAAAAAATTTACAAAAAAGAGTTAGAAAAATTTTTCCCCCTTTTAAAGTTTTATTTATGGTTTTTTAAAAATTTTTTTCCTTTTTTTAGTTTGACCAAAATAAACTTTTTCATAAAATTTTTTGGGGGAAAAATTTTTAGACACATCCGTCAGCATTTTTTGGGGGGTTTTAAAAAAAAACTTTTTTTTTTTAAAAAGATTTTTAAATAAAAATTTGTATTAAAAAATTTTTAAAAAAGGGGAAAATATCAACCAAGTTTTCATTCTATAAATTTTAATGTTGAATTCGAAGAAATAACTCATTCCCCTTTTCCCCCATGTTTTTTTTAAAAGGGTAACGTGATTTTTAAAATTTTAAAAAATTTTTTGAAAAAACCCCCCCAAAAAATTGTTCCTATGTACACTTTATTTCACATCAAGATAGAGGGTTTAAAATGTTTTTTTTTTCTTCAATGTTTTTGAGAGCTTTATATTTGTAGTCCAGAGTTCATAGATGAA
>WNWK01048612.1:0-13490 GCA_009830355.1 Cherax destructor | reverse complement strand
CATAAATTTACCAACTATGGAGGTAAGGCTTATTGGTCTATAGTTCGAAGCTAAGGACCTGTCACCTGCCTTGTAATTAGGTATTACATTTGCCCTTTTCCACTTGTCTGGCACTATGCCAGTTTGTAGTGATATATTGAAAAGATTTGCCAAAGGTTTGCTAAGTTCCTCTTTACATTCCTTTAAAACTCTTGCAAACAGTTCATCAGGGCCTGGGGATTTGTTAGGTTTTAATTTCTCTATTTGTCTGAGGACCATGTCACTAGTTACCCCAATCGAGCATAGTCTATTATCTTCCAGTTCTACATAATTTATTATTTCTGGAATTCCGCTAGTATCTTCCTGAGTAAAACTGAGAGGAAGTAAGTATTGAAAATTTCACACATATCCTTATCACTGTCCGTGATTTGTCCTGAGTTACTCTTAAGTGGGCCTATCTTGTCCCTAATCTTACTTCTGTATACCTGAAAGAACCCTTTTGGGTTAGTCTTCGAATCCCTTGCGACCTTAGCCTCATAATCCCTTTTGCTTTTCTTATTCCTTTTTTATTTCTCTTTTAATTGAAAATATTGATTTCTTATCTGTCCATCCCCTCTTTTGATACGCCTATATATGCCTCTCTTTGACCAATGAGATGTTTTAATCTATTGTTCATCCATTTAGGATCATTTTTGTTAGATCTAATTTCCTACTTGGAACAAAGGTTGTCTGGGCAGCTAGAACTACGCTCTGAAAAACGTCATATTGGCAACAAAACCACCTACCTGACCCATAGTCAGGTCATCCCAATTAGCCCACCTAGGTAATTTCTCAGCCCCATGAAGTCGGCAACACGAAAGTCTGGAACAGAGACTTGATTGCAGTTACCTGGGTAATTCCATGATATATTAAAGCTAAGTGATTTGTGATCGCTTTCCCAAGCTCTTCATTAACCTCAAGATTATTAATTAGTGATTCTTTGTTGGCAAGAACCAAATCAAGGAAGTTGCTACCTCTAGTTGGTTCTGTCACAAACTGTTTTAAAAAACAATCCTGAACCGTATCAAGAAAGTCACTAGACTCGAGATTACCTGTCTCATTGTTCCAATCAATTTGTCTAAAGTTAAAATCTCCCATTAACACAACATTTTCATATCTAGACGCCTTATGAATTTCGTCCCATAGCAGCTTACTGCACTCCCTAACTGCAGCAGGCCTACTGGCCCATGCGAGGCATGTCCAATTCTCCCACCTAGTCAAGTCAGTCACATTCACTTAAGGGAGGAGCAAGGCATCTGACCTAGTAGCATAAGCTAGTCAGGTCCAACTCACACACTTGGTATCAGATTACTGCTAACCAGAACTCCTAAATCCTTTTCGCAATCCGTAATATTAAGATCTACATTATTTAGTTTATATGTGGTATGGTTATTTTCCTGTCCAACATTTAGAACTTTGCATTTGTCTATATTAAACTGCATCTGCCACTTCTCCGACCACTTCTTCAGTCTATTCAAATCATCCTGGAGTGCTCTAATGTCCTCATTAGAATGAATTGGACGGCCTATTTTGGTGTCATCAGCAAATTTGCTTATGTAGCTATTTATTCCCTCATCTATGTCGTTTATGTAAATTGTGAACAACAAGGGGCCCAACACTGACCCCTGTGGAACACCGCTTGTGACGTGCCCCCATATGCAGCGGGTGGTGGCAAAATAAGGCTTTTGTGTGAAGGCAATCAAGGGTATCCAGAGGTTTCCTTTGAAAAATATTCTTGGGGTACTTTAAGTCTCATGTCCTCCATATGGTTAGAGAGCTGACGTCAATACATCAAGACACACCAAAACAAAACTACCAAGACACATCAAGAGAAGACACACCAAGAGAAGACACACCAAGAGAAGACACATTAAAAGATGCACAAAATATGACACACCTAGATAGGATAAATCAAAACAAAACACATAAAGACTAGATATATGACAAGACACAGAGATGACCCATCTAGGCAAGACGCACCATGACAAGATACATCAAGACAATGCACCCTAACAGAAAACACATCAAGGCAAGACAACCCGAGAAAAGACACTTCAAGACAAGACAACCCGAGAAAAGACACTTCAAGACAAGACACACCAAGCCAACACATTATGACAAGACACAACAAGACTATAAACTCTCAAGGCACAGGAATACCTGAATGTATATTTGTGCAAAGACGTTGACTGTTAAGGTTCGTATATAAGTAAGCATATGCACATATCTTAGCATAGTTTACATAAAATTCCATCATGGTTTCTGGTGGAACAGTCAATGGGCGTGACATTTGCTTTTCCATTCCATAAATATTGAAATATAAGTAAGAAAAATATGTCGCTACTAGAAAATATTGAAATATTACAAAAAAATATGAACGGTGCTGAAAGAAAAATGGAGGAAGATACAGCTGGGATAATAATAATAATAATAATAATAATAATAATAATAATAATAATAATAATAATAATAATATATAATAATAATAATAATAATAATTTATTATTATTATTATTATTATTATTATTATTATAATTATTATTAATAAAATATTAAATACTTTTTTAATAAATTTTGCTTATTTTCCCATGAAAAAATACGGAATGGGGCCAAAAGACTGCAAATGAATGAGGGACATATATAACGAGAGTGTCGGGAATGAGAAACTGGTGATAGATATGTTTAGATAAAGAAATCTTTGTGAATAAAACCGGTATTACATTACATTGCCCTAACCGGTTTGTCTCTCAGAGGCAGACTCATCTCAGAAGGTGATCTAGAGCGATAAAAACGCATTTCTACTCATTGTTCTTCATTATTTTGCGAAGATGAGATTTATATCTTTAAAGCTCTCAAGAAACAGGGTTTCTTTATAATATTGTAACTTTAAGATCTCGTCTGCCCTCCTTCACCGCACATCAGAGTCCCTGCTGGAGTCTTGACAATTTCCTACATAAACTTTTAACCAGCAGCGACTTCGTCAGGAAGACGAGAACTTGTGTCGCCTCCAGGATTCACCTTTGTGAATGCAACTCGTCCTTTTAATCACGAACGGTGTATCACTGTTGTTATGAGAATTAAATGGACGATTGTGCAACGAGACTTAAACAGTGATTATTTTACTTTGGTCCTTATTTTGTGCTTGGCAAGTCCCCGATTTATGTTCGTGCATCAAAAGTTTTTATCACATTTATTTTATATTTCATTTATTGCCGATTTGTTATATTATAAGTTGTTAATTTTCATTGACTAAAACCTCTCTTGCCTATGTAAACCTAACCTAACCTAACCTGACATATAATAACGTAACATAACATAAATAACGTAAGTCATGAAATTTACTACAAACCAAATGTAAGAAATTCACATAGAATGGAATGTTTCTCATACCACTCTGGCTGTTGGTGAGAAGTTTTTGCCTTGAAATATTCCCGTGCAGATGGTCACCCACCTGAGTCACCCACCTGAGTCACCCACCTGAGTCACCCTTTGCTAGATGATTAAATGGCAGCGTTGAAGGACGTTAAGAAAGTTGGTTACTGCATCAGCCTTGCAAAAGTTAAAAATCACATGGCTCACTATTCCGGTTCGGTCTCATTTGTCATTGGCAGATTTTATCACATAGTTGTGGCATCCAATTTGTTATAATCAGCTCAAGGAATTCTTGAAAAGGGTGACTAAACCAGTAAGTCAACTTAATGTTAAAGCCCTTTCGAAAATGGGTATAGTGGATGTGGTTTTCCTCAAGGCGTCGTCTTCACCTGTCACCTAAATACAACCAGCATACATCTCACTGTTTTCATTATATACCCACCAAGAAAACTTTTGTCATCTCGCCCAGTACACTTTACTGACATCCTATATAGTACACCTCACTGACAGGGTACCCTTCCCAACACACTTCACTGACATCCACCTGTCATCAAATTATTTCCCCCTCACAGTAAATCTGTCACAAAATATAGCCACTCTATATACCACTTGACACCGGCAACATATATCCACATATTACACCACCACCTCACTTCAAACAGAAGACGTTGCTTTTATTCCACCATATACTCACCCAGTACATTGTTGTTGTATGTTCGCCGGTACATCCGGCCCGGGTCTTCTCCAGTACACCTGACTAAACCCACCATATACCCGCCCAGTACACCTCACTCGCCCTGTCACTGCAATAATGCAGGTACCACCGAACTCATCATTTTAGAATAGACACACTTGTCTATTCTAAACAAAACATAATTATCGCCACATCAAGCGGTTAAATGCAGAGGGCTATCAGATACAGTATATAAACAGAACTTTCAGTTGTATTTAGTAGTTACCTCATCTCAAATATCGTGGTCGTAAAGTTTTGTTTTGTATGCGTCTACCATTGTACCTCACATCTGTTTGCGTCTACCATTGTACCTCACATCTGTTTGTCAGGTGCCGCTGATAAATCTCCCAGTCCAGCGCGTAACTGACTACTACTTATGTGTACATATTTTGTGGGGATTTATAATCTTCAGAATAAAGGGGTAACTTATATATATCTGTAGTCTTCCTTCAGAAGAGCTGACTCTCACTCTTGACACAGCCTTCAGAAGAGCTTACTCTCACTCTTGACACAGCCTTCAGAAGAGCTTACTATCACTCTTGACACAGCCTTCAGAAGACCTTACTCTCACTCTTGACACAGCCTTAAGAAGAGCTTACTCTCACTCTTGACACAGCCTTCAGAAGAGCTTACTCTCACTCTTGACACTGCCTTCAGAAGAGCTTACTCTCACTCTTGACACAGCCTTCAGAAGAGCTTACTCTCACTCTTGACACAGCCTTCAGAAGACCTTACTCTCACTCTTGACACAGCCTTCAGAAGAGCTTACTCTCACTCTTGACACAGCCTTCAGAAGAGCTTACTCTCACTCTTGACACAGCCTTCAGAAGAGCTTACTCTCACTCTTGACACAACCTTCAGAAGAGCTTACTCTCACTCTTGACACAGCCTTCAGAAGAGCTTACTCTCACTCTTGACACAGCCTCCACAAGTTTCCCACAAAAGTCTGGCTTCAAGTTATATGTTATAAGAGAATGTTTTAGATACTCTGTGATTGGTAGTGGACTGTATTGTTTGACTCGTTAAGGAATAAAAGGAAGGAGAATTATCACACGGGAAATTATTACTCATGCAATAATTAATAGATTTAAAAATTTAATACGCCAGATCATGTGGCATTAATCTGCCCTAATAGCTTATTACCCGTATACTCGATGCACACACTGCATAGTGCCTAGATTGGCACCGCTGCTTTCCTGAGCTTGGCTCTACCTTCTCTTGTTGCTATGCAGAATTTTTTTATAATTTTAGTTATTCGATATTCAGTTCATTCAAGGTTACTCTTGCATATTTAATTAGAACCTTTCCCATCCGTTTTAATAGAAACCCAGTCAAATAGGATTGTTACTGAATATTAATGAACATTGGAGCGCATTGTTGACACAGCAATGACCAAGGTTCAGTGATAAGAGGTTTGTACCTCTTAACAAGTAAGCTACGAGAGCCTTTGTAATTAACCGCAGGGAAAATTTTTGGCTAGTATGTTCCTAAGTAAAAAATCCTCTCAGGGTTGATCTCTCTTTCCGATTTCTTATCACTTAGCTGTTGAGAAACTGTTGTGTGGGAGGCGAGAAGTGCACCTAACCTTATTACAACAAGCGCAATTTAATTTAGCCTAACCCAACTAAATATATTTTAGATACGTTAACATTAATTTAATAATATACAAAAACAATGAAATAGATTTTTTTCGTTATGTTCAGAATGATTTTCGCGAAATTATTGCATACACAAATTTTCACTTGTCTTATATGGCAAGGTGAACGTTGCTATTTAAGCCAAAATCGCCAGTTTTACCTAATCGGCACGACATATATATATATATATATATATGTCGTGCCGATAGGTAAACTGTCAATTAGCAAGAACTCATTTAAAAAGTCCTTTCTAAAATTTTCTCTTATACCATTTATGTTAATGTAAAATTTATAATTTTGTACCAAGAGAAACTTTGAAAACTTACCTAACCTTATTATAACAAGCACAATTTAATTTAGCCTAACCCAATTAAATATATTTTAGATACGTTTACACTAATTTAATAATAAACAAACACAATGAAACATATTTTTTTCGTTAAGTTCAGAATGATTTTGCGAAATTATTGCATACACAAATTTTCGCTTGTCTTATATGGCAAGAAGACAGTTGCTATTTAAGTCAAAATCGCAAGTTTTACCTAATCGGCACGACATATATATATATATATATATATATATATATATATATATATATATATATATATATATATATATATATAATATATATATATATATATATATATATATATATATATATATATATATATATATATATATATATATATATATATATATAATATATATATATATATATATATATATATATATATATATATATATATATATATATATATGTACATGTATATACACATATAAATGTTCTCGCATGTATGTATATATGCATGCATTTGCAAATGATTCCATTTGCGACTTTCCAATTAATTTATCAAACACGAGAAATAGAGGTTGTTATAAATTTGTTACAGTTTTTATGGATTAGATTTAGAAATTCTCATTTAAGAACATAAGAACATAAGAAAGAAGGAACACTGCAGCAGGCCTACTGGCCCATGCGAGGCAGGTCCAAGTCTCCCACCGGTTTAAGCCAATGCCCCGACCCAGCCAGGTCTGGTTACATTCCTTAAGGAAGGAGCACGGCATCTGACCTAGTAGCACAAACTAGTCAGGTCCAACTCACACCCACCCGCACCCACTCTATATTTATCTAGCCTATTTTAAAACTACACAACGTTTTAGACTCTATAACTGTACTCAGGAGTTTGTTCCACTCATCGATAACTCTATTACCAAAACCAATGCTTTCCTATATATCCCTCCTGATTCTGAATTTATCCAACTTAAAGCCATTGCTGCGAGTCCTGTCAATACAAGATATTTTTAGCACGCTATTTACATCCCCTTTATATATTCCTGTTTTCCATTTATACACCTCAATCATATCCCCCTAATTCTACGCCTTTCTAGAGAGTGCAGATTCAGGGCCCTCAGTCTATCCTCATAGGGAAGATTTCTGATACATGGAATCAACTTAGTCATCCTCCTTTGTACGTTTTCCAGAGCATTTATATCCATTCTGTAATACGGTGACCAAAACTGTGCAGCATAATCTAGATGAGGCCTAACCAAGGATATATAGAGTTGAAGAACAACCTGAGGACTCCTATTATTTATGCTTCTTGATATGAAGCCAAGGATTCTGTTCGCTTTATTGCGAACACTTAGCACTGCTGTCTTGGTTTTAGATTACTGCTAACCAGAACTCCTAAATCCTTTTCGCAATCAGTAATATTAAGATCTACATTATTTAGTTTATATGTGGCATGGTTATTGTCCTGTCCAATATTTAGAACTTTGCATTTATCTATATTAAATTGCATCTGCCACTTCTCCGACCACTGCATCAGTCTATTCAAATCTTCCTGGAGTGCTCTAATGTCCTCATTTGAATGAATTGGACGGCCTATTTTGGTGTCATCGGCAAACTTGCTTATGTCGCTATTTATTCCCTCATCTATGTCGTTTATGTAGATTGTGAACAACAAGGGGCCCAATACTGACCCCTGTGGAACACCACTTGTGACGCTTCCCCACTCTGATTTCTCCCCATTTATGCAAACTCTCTGCTGCCTATTTGTCAACTTTGCCTCTATCCAGGAAAAAAATTCTCCTCCTATTCCGTGTGCCTTAATTTTCCTCAATAGTCTCTGATGTGGGACTCTATCAAAAGCCTTACTGAAGTCCATATACACAATATCATATTCATTACCATGATCTACCTCCTCAAATACCTTAGTGAAAAAATTTATTAAATTCGTAAGGCAGGAACGCCCTTTTGTAAAACCGTGCTGAGATTCGTTGATTAATTTATGCTTTTCAAGATGGCTACGAATTGCCTCGGCAATTATTGATCTATAATTGGTCTATAGTTCTCCTGCTTTGAAAATAGGTATTTGGCACTCATTAATACACAACAATTCCTAAACATTTCACTAAGCCATACACAATAATACATATACATGACACTCTTCCATACACAATAACATGTACACGTGACACTCATACCAAATAATAATTGTATTAATGTTGGTAGAATTACCGACACAAGGACACAAGTGTAGCTAATGTGACATTTATTGTGGCAACGTTTCGCTCTCAGGCTTGATAAAGCTCCTGGAGGCGAACATCCAATAAATGTCACATTAGACACTTGTGTCCTTTACCTAACACAATAATAATTAAACCTCTATAATATATATATATATATATTTTTTTTTTTTTTCAACAAGTCGGCCGTCTCCCACCGAGGCAGGGTGACCCAAAAGAAGAAAATCCCCAAAAGAAAATACTTTCATCATCATTCAACACTTTCACCACACTCATACATAATCACTGTCTTTGCAGAGGAGCTCAGATACGACAGCTGAGAAAAGTCCCTCCCAGCTGTCACTATCTCAGACCCCTCCTTTAAAGTGCATGCATTGTACTTCCCATTTCAGGACTCAAGTCCAACTAAATCAATTAACTGGTTTCCCTGAATCCCTTCACAAAATGTTACCCTGCTCACACTCTAACAGATCGTCATGTCCCAAAAACCATTCGTCTCCATTCACTCCTATCTAACACGCTCACACATGCTTGCTGGAAGTCCAAGCCCCTCGCCCACAAAACCTCCTTTACCCCTTCCCTCCAACTTTTTCTAGGACGACCCCTACCCCGCCTTCCTTCCCCTACAGATTTATACGCTCTCCAAGTCATTCTACTTTGATCCATTCTCTCTAAATGACCAAACCACCTCAACAACCCCTCTTCAGCCCTCTGACAAATACTTTTAGTAACTCCACACCTTCTCCTAATTTCCACATTCCGAATTTTCTGCATAATATTTACACAACACATTGCCCTTAGACAGGACATCTCCACTGCCTCCAGCCTCCTCCTCGCTGCAGCATTTGCAACCCATGCTTCACACCCATATACGAGTGTTGGTACCACTATACTTTCGTACATTCCTTCTTTGCCTCCATGGATAACGTTTTTGTCTCCACAGATACCTCAATGCACCACTCACCTTTTTTCCTTCATCAATTCTATGGTTAACCTCATCCTTCATAAACCCATCCGCTGACACGTCAACTCCCAAATATCTGAAAACATTTACTTCTTCCATAATCCCTCTCTCCAATGTGATATCCAATTTTCTTTATTTAAATCGTTTGATACCCGCATCACCTTACTCTTATCTATGTTCACTTTTAACTTTCTACCTTTACACACTCTCCCAAACTCGTCCACTAACCTTTGCAACTTTTCTTTAGAATCTCCCATAAGCACAGTATCATCAGCAAAAAGTAACTGTGTCAACTACCATTTGCATTTAATTCTCCATAATTTAATCCACCCCTCTCCCCAACACTCTAGCATTTACTTCTTTTACAACCCCATCTATAAATATATTAAACAACCATGGTGACATTACACATTCCTGTCTAAGACCTACTTTTACCGGAGTAATCTCCCTTCTCCTCACACCCTAACCTGAGCCTCACTATCCTCATAAAAACTCCTTACAGCCTTCAGTAACTTACTACCTATTCCATACACTTGCAACATTTGCCACATTGCTCCCCTATCCACTCTATCATATGCCTTTTCTAAATCCATAAATGCAATAAAAACTTCTCTACCTGTATCCAAATACTGTTCACATATATGCTTCACTGTAAACACTTGATCTACACATCCCCTACTCACTCTAAAGCCTCCTTGCTCATCTGCAATCCTACTCTCTGTCTTACCTCTAATTCTTTCAATAATAACCCTGCCATACACTTTACCTGGTATACTCAGTAAACTTATTCCCCTATAATTTTTACACTCTCTTTTATCCCCCTTCCCTTTATATAAAGGAACTATACATGCTCTCTGCCAATCCCTAGGTACCTTCCCCTCTTTCATACATTTATTAAACAAAAATACCAACCACTCCAGCACTATATCCCCCCCTGCTTTTAACATTTCTGTCATGATTCCGTCAATTCCAGCTGTTTTACCCCTTTCATTCTACGTAATGCCTCACGCACCTCCCCACACTCACATCCTGCTCTTCTTCACTCCTAAACGATGTTGTACCTCCCTGGCCAGTACATGAAATTACCGCCTCCCTTTTTTCATCGACATTTAAAAGTTCCTCAAAATATTCGCCATCTACCCAATACCTCCAGCTCCCCATCTACTAACTCCCTTACTCTGTTTTAACTGACAAATCCATTCGTTCCTAGGCTTTCTTACCTTGTTTATCTCACTCCAAATTTTTTCTTGTTTTCAGCAAAATTTCTTGACAGAGCCTCTCCCATTCTTTCATCCGCTCTTCTTTTGCACTCTATCACCACTCTCTTCACCTTTCTTTTACTCTCCATATACTCTTCTTCTATTAACACTTCTGTTTTGTAAAAACCTCTCATAAGCTACCATTTTCTCTTTATCACACCCTTTACTTCTTCATTCCACCACTCACTCCTCTTTCCTCCTGCCCACCCTCCTATAACCACAAACTTCTGCCCCCACATTCTAATCTGCATTTTTAAAACTATCCCAACTCTCTTCAACCCCACTACTCATACTTGCACTAGCCACCTTTCTGCCAATAGTTGCTTATATCTCACCCTAACTTCCTCCTCCCTTAGTTTATACACTTTTACCTCTCTCTTACTTGCTGTTGTCATTTTCTTTTTGTCCCATCTACCTTTTACTCTAACTGTAGCTACAACCAAATAATGATCTGATATATCCGTTGCCCCTCTATAAACATGTACATCCTGAAGCCTACTCATCAACCTTTTATCCACCAATACATAATCCAACAAACTACTTTCCTTAAATAACAAAAAAGGCACAATACCGTGACTGGAACAATACACACACAACCCGCACATATAAAAGAGAGGAGCTTACGACGACGTTTCGGCCCGACTTGGACCATTTACTTTCCTTATGTGCTATATCATACCTTGTATATTTATTTATCCTCTTTTTCATAAAATATGTATTACTTATTACCAAACCTCTTTCTACACATAGCTCAATTAATGGTTCCCCATTTACATTTACCCTATTTAAATTTGCCTACTACTCCATCCACAACATTTTTACCCATTTTAGCATTAAGATCCCCAACCACAATTACTCTCTCACTTGGTTCAAAACTCCCACACACTCACTCAACATTTCCCAAAATCTCTCTCTCTCCTCTACACTTCTCTCTTCTCCAGGTGCATAAACACTTACTATAACCCACTTTTCACATCCAACCTTTATTTTACTCCACATAATCCTTGAATTTATACATTTATATTCCTTCTTTACCTGCCATAACTGATTATTCAACATTATTGCCACTCCTTCTTTAGCTCTAACTCTATTTGAAACCCTGATCTAATCCCATTTATTTCTCCCCACTGAAACTCTCCTACCCCCTTCAGCTTTGTCTCACTTAAAGCCAGGACATCCAGCTTCTTTCATTCATAACATCTACAATCATCTCTTTCTTATCATTCGCACAACATCCGCACATTCAAACATCCCACTTTGATGGTTTTCTTCTTCTTCTTTTAGTAAGCTATACAGGAAAAGGGGTTACTAGCCCATTGTTCCCGGCATTTTAGTTGACTTTTACAACACGCATGGCTTACGGAGGAAAGATTCTTATTCCACTTACCCATGGATGCAAGGAAAAGCAATAAGAACAAGAACTATTAAGATAAAATCAAGAAAACTCAGATGAGTGTGTATACATAGACGTGTACATATTTGCGTAGTGTGACCTAAGTGTAAGTAGAAGTAGCAAGACGTACCTGAAATCTTGCATGTTTATGAGACAGAAAAAGACACCAGCAATCCTACCATCATGTAAACAGTTTCAGGTTTCTGTTTCACAGTCACCTGGCAGGATGGTAGTACCTCCTGGGTGGTTGCTGTCTACCAACCTACTATATATATATATATATATATATATATATATATATATATATATATATATATATATATATATATATATATATATATATATATATATATATATATATATATATATATAAAAGTAGTATACTTTTCTTCTGAGCTCCTCACTCCAGACTTTTCTTCTGAGATCCTCAAAATGGCGGCGGTCCCCCAACCCCCACTTCTGGTCACCCCCACCCCCACTTCCGGTCACCCCACCCCCACTTCCGGTCACCCCCACTTCCGGTCGGCCCCCACCCCTTGACCCCCCATTTTTTTCTCATCCTTAGCAGACCCGCCACCCTCCCCCTCATCCCTGAGCGGTCTCCTTCCGCGCGCTCGAGCCCCTGCCCGCCGCGCCCGCCCCGCCCCGCGCCCCGCCCGCGCCCGCCCCGCGCCCCAAATAACATTTAACCTAACCTACTTAACTTCAAAACTCTCTAAAACATGACACACCACCAACCAACTAAGACATATCATATTCCATTTTACAAAATCTCCTCAAATCACTCAAAATCACCATTGAATCTTCAAGACATCATCAAACTTTCCTCAAAACATTCCTCAAAACACTCCAACCAAGATCACTACTTACCTCAACTCGGATAAAACATGAACACAAAAAAATACATGAACATAATCCTATCATAAAACACAAAACACACTTTCAAAAAAAAACACAACGCTTGACCACCAAAACACTCTTATACATCATTTTGATTACTCCCAAAACACCATTTTGAATACTCGAAACAATATATAACATTTAACCTAACCTAACCTAACAACATCTAACCTAACCAAAAAAATGGCATCTAATCTAACAGCTTAACATTCAAAACCTATCAAACACCAAAATAACATTTAACCTAACCTAACCTAACAACATCTAACCTAACCAAAAATGCATCTAATCTAACAACAACCTTCAAAAACACTATCAAACACCACAAATAACATTTATCCTAACCTAACTTATCCTTCAAATCACTCGTTCACCATTTGAACACCTTCCCACTAACACAGACATACACCCTCCAACTAAGTCATGGAACATTATCAAAAAACTAAGACACCTTCAACTAACACCTGAGACATCAACAAAACCTATACAAGCCATATTCACCAATCTTATGCCTGACATGAGCCATATCCAACATCTAAGACAAATAAAAAAGCTACTCATATACACAATATAATATATAACTGCAAATACCATGTCACGATCACCACCAACTATAACATATCATATACCCAAAAAAATCTAAGAAACACAAAACTAAGACATACACTTCCAACTATATCATGAC
>WNWK01048611.1:0-13490 GCA_009830355.1 Cherax destructor | reverse complement strand
AAAAAAAAAAAAAATGTACTTACTGAGATATGAGGCAGAAAGTTGGCCCCAGCCACCTGACAAACGGGGTCCTGCCGTTTGCAGAATTGTTGCCGATATACCTTTTTCCTTTTTTATATTAGTATTTTATAAAATTTTTTTATGTTCTGATAATTACAATTTATGAGTTTTTGTGATTTAAGCCAATTTTTGTTTGACACAATATTAGGTACTAAAATTTTACCAAATAATAATAATAATAATGCTGTAAATAAAATAAAATAAAGGGCATAATAATAATAATAATTAAGTTCCCTTAAGCAAGAGTGTGTCATGATTTATCTTATTTCCACTAATGACTTTGGTACATTTGATGAGGGGAGGTAACTCATTTTTTCTTATCAGCCAGTAATGACAGGGGGAAATTTGATGAGTTTCCTTTCGCTTTATTTGTGTTACGAAAACATACCTGTCTGTCCGTATCGTCTGTCTGGGCTGTCTTTCGTCTGCCGGTTCTCCTTTTTTCGTCGCTTGTCTCAGAGTACCTGAACCAAGGGGGAACACGATCACAAGCACAGTACAGTGGACCCCATTTTTCGTAAGGTTCTTATTTCAAAAATCGTGTTTCGTAAGCTTTTTAATTTCGAAATCGAAACTGGCTCGTGTTTTGTAACGATTAGCCCTCCGCCTGCCCCGCCCGCGGGCAGGACCCGCCAGGGCTTTTGTTTACCATTGAGAGAACTTTCCCCACGCGCTCTTTCAAACATTCACAATACATTTGGTGTTTTTTTGGGGTTTAGTGACTGTCACTGTGAAATGCCCCAATGGGCCCAAAAAAGCTTCCTAGTGGCACCCTTGTGGAAATTCGAGGAGGTAGACATGCAGTGAGTGTAGCAGAAGCAGGGAGTTTGGGGAAAGGGGATTAGTTTCATGCAGGGGTTTAGCTTTCACAGGAATTTTTAGCAGGCATGTAGGGGTTTAGCGGCATCGGGATGGCACCATGCAGGAGAGCATTAAAGGGGGCCCCTTTAAAAGCAGGGAGTTTAGCAGGCATGCGGGGAGTGAGCATTGATAGGGGTTTAGCTTTCATGCAGGAGTTTAGTTTCTGCAGGGAGTTTAGATTCATGCAGGAGTTTAGCAGGCATGCGGGGAGTTTAGCAGGCATGCAGTGAGTTTAGCATTCATGCAGGGAGTTTAGCATTCATGCAGGAGTTTAGCATTCATGCAGGGAGTTAGCAGGCATGCAGGGAGTTAGCATGATGCAGGAGTTTAGCATTGATGCAGGGAGTTTAGCATTGATGCAGGGAGTTTAGCAGGGATGCAGGAGTTTAGCATTCATGCAGGAGTTTAGCAGATGCAGGGAGTGTAGCATTGATGAGGGAGTTTAGCATTATGCAGGAGTTTAGCATTCATGCAGGGAGTTTAGCATTCATGCAGGGAGTTTAGCAGGCATGCAGGAGTGTAGCATCATGCAGGTAGTTAGCATTCATGCAGGGAGTTTAGCATTGATGCAGGGAGTTTAGCATTATGCAGGGAGTTTAGCAGTCATGCAGGAGTTTAGCAGGCATGCAGGAGTGTAGCATTGATGCAGGGAGTTTAGCATTGATGCAGGGATTTAGCATTGATGCAGGAGTTTAGCATTCATGCGGGGAGTTTAGCAGCATGAAAGGAGTTGCATTCATGCAGGGAGTTTAGCATTCATGCCGGGAGTTTAGCAGATGCAGGGAGTTTAGCATTCATGCAGGAGTTTTTGAGCATTCATGCAGGGAGTTTAGCAGGCATGCAGGGAGTTTAGCAGGCATGCAGGGAGTGTAGCATTCATGCGGGAAAGTTTAGCATTCATGCAGGGAGTTTAGCATGCATGCAGGAGTTTAGCAGTCATGCAGGGAGTTTAGCATTCATGCAGGGAGTTTAGCATTGATGCAGGGAGTTTAGCATTCATGCGGGGAGTTTAGCTTCATGCAAGGAGTTTGCATTCATGCAGGGAGTTTAGCATGATGCGGGAGTTTAGCAGCATGCAGGGAGTGTAGCATTCATGCAGGAAGTTTAGCATTCATGCAGGGAGTTTAGCAGGCATGCGGGAGTTTAGCAGGCATGCAGGGAGTGTAGCATTCATGCAGGAGTTTAGCATTCATGCAGGGAGTTTAGCATTCATGCAGGGAGTGTAGCATTCATGCAGGGAGTTTAGCATTCATGCAGGGAGTTTAGCATTGATGCAGGGAGTTTAGCATTCATGCAGGGAGTTTAGCTTCATGCAAGGAGTTTTGCATTCATGCAGGGAGTTTAGCAGGCATGCCGGGAGTTTAGCAGGCATGCAGGGAGTGTAGCATTCATGCAGGGAGTTTAGCATTCATGCAGGGAGTTTATCAGGCATGCAGGGAGTTTAGCAGGCATGCAGGGAGTGTAGCATTTATGCAGGGAGTTTAGCATTCATGCAGGGAGTTTAGCATTCATGCAGGGAATTTAGCATTCATGCAGGGAGTTTAGCAGGCATGCAGGGATGAGTGTAGCATTGATGCAGGGAGTTTAGCATTAATGCAGGGAGTTTAGCATTAATGCAGGGAGTTTAGCATTGATGCAGGGAGTTTAGCAGGTATGCAGTGAGTTTAACAGGCATGCAGGGAGTGTAGCATTGATGCAGGGAGTTTAGCATTCATTCAGGGAGTTTAGCATTCATGCAGGGAGTTTAGCATTCATGCAGGAGTTTAGCATTCATGCAGGGAGTGTAGCATTCATGCAGGGAATTTAGCATTCATGCAGGGAGTTTAGGAGGCATGCAGGGAGTTTAGCATTCATGCAGGGAGTTTAGCAGGCATGCAGGGAGTGTAGCATTCATGCAGGGAGTTTAGCATTCATGCAAGAAGTTTTGCATTCATGCAGGGAGTTTAGCAGGCATGCAGGGAGTTTAGCAGGCATGCAGGGAATGTAGCATTCATGCAGGGAGTTTAGCATTCATGCAGGGAGATTAGCAGGCATGCAGGGAGTTTAGCAGGCATGCAGGGAGTGTAGCATTGATGCAGGGAGTTTAGCATTCATGCAGAGAGTTTAGCATTCATGCAGGGAGTTTAGCAGGCATGCAGGGAGTTTAGCATTCATGCAGGGAGTTTAGCAGGCATGCAGGGAGTTTAGCAGGCATGCAGGGAGTGTAGCATTCATGCAAGGAAATTAGCATTCATGCAGGGAGTTTAGCAGGCATGTAGGGAGTTTAGCAGGCATGCAGGGAGTGTAGCATTCATGCAGGGAGTTTAGCATTCATGCAGGGGTTTAGCATTCATGCGGGGAGTTTGCAGGCATGCAGGGAGTTTAGCAGGCATGCAGGGAGTGTAGCATTCATGCAAGGAAATTAGCATTCATGCAGGGAGTTTAGCAGGCATGCAGGGAGTTTAGCAGGCATGCAGGGAGTGAGCATTGATGCAGGGAGTTTAGCATTCATGCAGGGAGTTTAGCAGGCATGAGAGTGTAGCATTATGCAGGAGTTTGCATTCATGCAGGAGTTTGCAGGCATACAGGGAGTGTAGCATTGATGTAGGGAGTTTAGCATTGATGCAGGAGTTTAGCATTCATGCAGGGAGTTTAGCATTTGCAGGGAGTGTGCAGGCAGAGGAGTGTAGCAGGCATGCAGGGAGTGTAGCATTCATGCAGTGAGTGTAGCAGGCATGCAGGGAGTGTAGCAGGCATGCAGGGAGTGGGGATTCCCCTTCGTATAGCCTGAAGAATTCCTCCCCCAACAAGTGTTTAATTGTGATGAACCAGGCCTGTTTTGGAAGAAAATGCCCAAGAGGACCTTCATTACTCATTACCTCATTACCCTATCTTCCAGATGCCTGCAACTCTTTAATAAAGGTAAGTAAATGTATATATATATATTATTTTTAATTATTTTGTATGTGAATATTTTTTTGTGGAACGGATTAATTGTATTTACATTATTTCTTATGGGAAATAAGGGTTCGAATTTCGTAAACTTTGTGTTAAGTAATAGCTCCTGGAACGGATTAATTACGATACTCGGGGGTCCACTGTATAGCACTTTGTCTGGATTTTTTTAGTTATCCTAGGTAATTTACACTATGTATAATTGTATTTACGTATGTGTTCCTGTGAGATAGAGACAGATAGAGACAGACAGACAGACAGATACAGACAGACAGACAGAGATAGAGACAGCCAATCAGGTACCTAGCTGGCCAGCCTGCCGACATCACTTTCCACTTAAAAGGAGAGTGTTAATATGACATGACATCAGTGAATCCTTTGTGTTTGCCGCACTGTTTGCTCTAGCTGGCGCTCAATTTAACTGGTGCTCCCACAAGGTACTAAATGGTCCCAGATTTTTTTAATACAGAGCACACTGAGTGTTAAGACCCATTCTATGCTGACCAGGCATCTCAGACTAATCGTGCCAAATTTGGAGGCAGGAAAAATAAAACGTAAATATACGTTTGGGGCAGTAGCAGTACTAACGTATATATACGTTTGGACTGTTTAAGGGTTAAAGAGACGCCAGAAACAGAGCTCTCTGGACCAAGTTTTTGAGCGACAGGGGTCCAGTGACTCTCAAGCTGGTCCTAGTGGCATTAAAAGACAAAGAAGGGAAGTGACCCCAGATAAGAACTTGGTATCTAGAGTTCTTATGAAGGGGGATTCCCCTTCCAAAGAATAACCTCTCTTCCCTCTCCCCTCCTCCCTGTCTTCCATCCATCAACAACAGTCTTCAATAAAGGTAAGTGTCATGTTGAATGTTCATTCTTTTGTGCATGTAAATCTATCTTTAAGGTCAAAAAAATTTGTTTGTTAATACTTCAGGGTGTCTGGAATGGATTAATTGGATTTACATTATTTCTTATGGGGAAAATGGTTTCAGTTTTCAACAATTTCAGTTTTGCCCAGTCTCTCTGGAACAGATTAAAGACGAAAACGGAGGGTCCACTGTACTATTTATTATACAGCCTCTCAATGACAGAGTTCCGTTTCTAAGACCACATCAGTAAACGAATTCGTTGCTAAGTGAGGAGCATACTATAATGGTAGTTGGTTTGTGTCAACCATCTTTAATATTGTTTTAATGTTACCTTTGCACCATTTATAACATTTTTGGTATATTTTTAAATGTTTATACAGTAGTGTACTGTATACTGTAATAAACAGAATAGAGGAAATCAGCTCTAATATATATTATTTAGGTATGCATACTAGTCAGAAAGCCCGTCGTAAGTCCGAGTCGTCGGTAAATGAGTACGTCGCTAAGTGAGGAGAGGCTGTATATACATACAGTGGACCCCCGCTATTCGAACGGCTCGGCAATCGAACAAATCGTCATTAGTACAAAAAATTCGAAATTGTCATGCGAACAAATTATCGCGAGTCGAACGAATACTTTCGTGACCTGTCGGCCCAGGCGCTTGGGTGCCTCACAGCGCAGGCGTGGAGAGCCAGTCCCGCGTTGTTTACACTCGAGAGAACAATACCCTGCACGCTTCCCCAGACATTTCACACTTAATTATAATTTTTTGGAGTTTGTTCATTAAGTGCGACTGTGAAATAAGCTACCATGGGTCCCAAGAAAGTTCCTAGTGGTACCCCTGGGCTGATAAAAGTGAGAAACACCGTAGAAATGAAGAAGGAAATAATACAAAAATACGAGAGTGGTGTGCGATTGTGTGATCTTGCCAGGATATATGGCAAAAACAGGTCAACTATCGCTTCTATCCTGCTTAAGAAGGAAGAAATTAAGCAAGCTGATGTTGCAAAAGGTGTTACTGTGCGAGCCAAAACAGACCACAAATAATCGAAGAGATTGAAAAGTTGTTGCTGGTGTGGATCAAGGATAAAGAGTTAGCGGGTGATAGTGTGTCTGAGTCAATTATTTGTGAAAAGGCAAGGAACTTGCATGCCGATCTTTTAAAGAAAATGCCTGCAACCAGTGCTGATTGTAATGGTAGTGAATTTAAAGCCAGCAAAGGCTGGTTTGAGAGATTTAAACATCGTAGTGGCATACATAATGTGGTAAGGCATGGTGAGGCTGCCAGTTCAGACAAACATGCAGCTGAAAAATTCATAAAGGAGTTTCAGGACTACATAAAGACTGAAAAATTGAAACCTGAACAAGTGTTCAATTGTGATGAAACAGGCCTGTTTTGGAAGAAAATGCCCAACAGGACCTACATTACTCAGGAGGAAAAGGCACTGCCAGGACACAAGCCTATGAAAGACAGGCTAACTCTCATGATGTGTAGTAATGCTAGTGGGGATTTTAAATTAAAGCCTTTACTAGTGTATCACTCAGAAAATCCCAGTGTGTTCAAGAGACACAATGTCGTCAAAAGTAGATTGTGTGTCTTGTGGAGAGCTAGTCAGAATGCATGGGTCACAAAGCACCTTTTCAGTGACTGGATCCATGAAGTGTTTGGCCCCAGTGTGAGAAAATACCTACAGGAAAAGGGTTTGGACAAAAAGTGCCTCCTGTTGCTGGACAATGCTCCTTCACATCCTCAAAACATGGAAGACCTACTGTGTGAAGACTTCAAATTTATAAAACTGAAGTTCTTGCCTCCTAACACCACTCCTCTCCTCCAGCCCATGGACCAGCAGGTCATCTGTAACTTCAAAAACTCTACACAAAAGCAGTGTTTGAAAAGTGCTTTGAAATGACCTCGGACAGTGAATTGACCCTTAGAGAGTTCTGGAAGAATCATTTCAATATCTACAGCTGCATAGGCCTTATAGGCAAGGCTTGGGAGGGAGTGACTTCAAGGACTTTGAACTCTGCTTGAGACCATTGTGGCCAGGTTGTGTCCAACAGAGGATTTTGAAGGGTTTGAGGCTGACCCTGACCCTGCCGACCCTTTGCCTGTTGTGGACTGTATTGTGGAATTGGGCAAGTCCATGGGGTTGGAGGTGAGTGGCGATGATGTGGAAGAGCTAGTGCAGGGACACAGGGTAGAGCTAACAACTCAAGAGCTGCAAGAGCTGGAAATGGAAGAGCATCAGACCAGATTTGAGGCTATTGATTCACGGGAGGAGGAGGAGGAGAGGGGCTGAAGAAGGTGCCTTCTTCAGAGATTAAGGAGATGTGTACAATGTGGAATAGATTGCAAAGTTTTGTTGAAAATACCACCCTGAACAAGCTCAAACAAGCCATAACAGCAGCATGTTCAGTGACCAAACAATGTCCTTCTTCAGGAACATGTTGAAAAGGCGCCAGAAACAGAGGACTGTGGACAGTTATTTTGTTAAAGTGTCCAGTAACTCCCAAGCTGGTCCTAGTGGGATTAAAAGACAAAGAAAAGAAGTAACCCCAGATAGGGCTTTGGTACCTGAAGTCCTTCTGGAAGGGGATTCCCCTTCCAAACACTAACCCTCCCTCCCTCCCTCCTACTCCCTCTCTTCCATATGCCATCAACAATCTTCAATAATGGTAAGTAAAAAGACTTGCATTTATTTACTAATACTTTTAGTAGTACAGCACTGTAGTATTTAATGTTTTTGTCTATGTAGAAGCTTAATTTTATTAAAATATAATATTTTTTATATATTTTTGGATTTCTGGAACGGATTAATTGTATTTCCATTATTTCTTATGGGAAAAATTAAATCGCCTTTCGAACATTTCACGTTAAGAACAAGCTCCTGGAACGGATTAAATTCGAATGGCGAGGGTCCACTGTATATAGTATTAGGGTGGTAGACAGCAACCGCCCAGGGAGGTACTACCGTACTGCCAAGTGAGTGTAAAACAGAAACCTGTATTTTGTTTTACATGATGTTAGGATTGCTGGTGTCTTTTTTCTGTCTCATAAACATGCAAGATTTCAGGTACGTCTTGCTACTTCTACTTACACTTAGGTCACACTACACATGCATGTACAAGCATATATATACAGTAGGGCCCTGCTTTACGGCTTTTCGCCTTATGGCATTCCACTAATACAGTGAGCCCCCGGTTCTCATGATTAATCCGTTCCAGAGGGCTTAATGAACACCGAATATAACGAACTCCGAATTTATTTTCCCCATAAGAAATAATGGAAATAAAATTAATCCGATCCAGACATCGAAAAGTATTAAAATAAAATATTTTTTTACAACATATAGACATTAAATTACACACAAATCAATGAGAAATAAAGAAATAATAGTACAATAACATGTCACTTACATAAATTGAAGAGTTGTTGATGTGTGGAAGACGGGAGGAGGGGAGAGGATGGAAGTTTTTTCATTGTTTGGAAGGGAAATCCCCTTCTATAAAGACATCAGGTAATAAGTCCTTGCCTTCCTGCTACACTCCCTGCATGCCTGCTATGCTGCCTGCATGCCTGCTATGCTCCCTGCATGCCTGCTACACTCCCTGCATGCCTGCTACACTCCCTGCATGAATGCTACACACCCTGCATGAATGCTACACTCCCTGCATGAATGCTACACTCCCTGCATGCCTGCTACACTCCCTGCATGAATGCTACACTCCCTGCATCCCTGCTACACTCTTTACCACAGGGCTGGCACTAGGAGCTTTCTTGGGGCCCATGGTGGATTATTTAGCAGTTGTAGGCACTAAAAACACTGGAATAATGACAAAATGTATGGTATGAATGCATGGGTGGCAGTCACTCGCTGGTAAACAATAGCACACTGACGCTGAATGGAGTGCCTGGGCCTGCTCAGGCCACGCGTACGCATCCAGGATGAATCATTAACTCTGAGTGGATTCGTTAACACCGAGCGAAAATTTTCGTGAAAAAACTCAACGAACACCGATTTTAACGAACTCCAATGCTAACGAACACTGGGAGTTGACTGTACTGCAATTTCAAATTGTGACGAAAACTCTATATGGCAACCCGTCTTTCTAATATGGCACACCCCCTCCCAGTTTGTTTACATTCTCTGTGAGCACATCTCTATTATGTTTGGAAACTTTCCAAAATTTCAAGTGTTTAAAGTTATTGCATATTTTACATGTACTCTGATAGTTATATGTACTTATGTGTACTTGTACCTAAATATACTTACACACTGTGCTGGCATGCAGGTACACATTAAAATCACTAAGAGTGTCTCTCCAGTCTTAACGCCATAGTAATAATACTAATACGTAATAATTATTCTTGGGCACATTAAATGTCTTATTTTACGTTAATATAGACATTTTCTTTAATCCATCTATGATCTTTTCTTCAAAATTATATAAGAATCACGTTACATAGCAAATAAACATGCTATGTTTATATGCTATGGAGGTGTGGTAGCCAGGCGGAGGGAAAACATTACGTTTTCTCTGGTCCAGGACTAGAGAAAATGTGCATGAATCTGCATTTGGCCTAGTCACTCCCCTTAACACATAACACTTTTGTTTACAATTCTCAGCATGAATTATTCATTACTTCTCCCTTCTCCTCCCTCGATGTTCCCGTGTCCATCTAACACTATGTAAAAACTCAATGCATATAAAAAGCACGAAAATTTGGAATTCATTACCTGTGATTGCCAAAGAAACCCTGCCTGTACCCCAATTCAAAACGATGCTAAAAAACCACCTCCTCACCCAAACCTAAAGGCTCAATATCAAAGAATCCCAACAAAGTAGAATAATCACTTAAATGTAAAAACCTGATTAATCACTTAAATGTAAAAACCTGTTATGAATAATACATACAGTGGACCCTCGGTTAACGAATACCCCGGAAATCGTGCAATTATGTAAGTATAATTTTGTAAGTTCTTGTGGAAGTGTATTTTTGGGGTCTGAAATAGACTAACCTACGTGAAATTTTCCTTAAGGAGTAAATTCGTTCGGTAATGGCACTTGAGCAGACTTCAGGAGTGAAGTTTTTACGAAACTCGGGGGTCCACTGTACTAAGCTAACTGTTTCTATAACATTTACATTATAATGACCACGTAAACTGTAACTGCAATGCAATTAATTGTTTTAAATTGTTATCTCACTCAATTATTTGCATTGCTACAATTAATAAATTATTATGTTCAACTTATATTCAAACTTTATAACTTAGATACACAATTTTACTTATTTTATAAATTATCAACCATAATTTTTTTACCATGTAGTCTACCTTAAATAGTCCTAAGAATGCCCGCAATGCACAGCATATTAGGGGCTTTTGGCATGTACATCTCATTTATACCTATGTATCATGTCTACCTATGTATCATTGTACCATGTCTAAATAAATAATTTTTTTTTTATTTTTTATTAACACATCGGCCGATTCCCACCAAGGCAGGGTGGCCCGAAAAAGAAAAACTTTCATCATCATTCACTCCATCACTGTCTTGCCAGAAGGGTGCTTTACACTACAGTTATAAAACTGCAACATTTACACCCCTCCTTCAGAGTGCCGGCACTGTACTTCCCATCTCCAGAACTCAAGTCCGGCCTGCCGGTTTCCTGAATCCTTCAAAGTTACTTTGCTCACACTCCAACAGCCGCGTATTAAAAACCATATGCCTCCATTCCTCCTATCAAATACGCTCACACATGCTTGGAAATCCAAGCCCTCGCACACAAAACTTCCTTTACCCTCCCTCCAACCTTTCCAGGCCACCCCACCCCCTTCCCCTCCACTAAGATTTAACACTCAAGTCACTCTGTCTCGTTCCTTCTTCACACCAAACCACCCAAAAACCCCCTCCTCAGCTCTGGAAACGTTTTTAATCCCGCACCTCCTTAATTTCCAAACTCCGAATTCCTGCATTTTTCACCCCATTGACCTCAGACATGACATCTCCACGCCCGCCTTCTCCTTGCAACATTTCCCATCACCCCATGCTTCACACCCAATAAGAGCTTGGTATAATATACCTCATACATTCCTCTTTACTCCAGGACAAGGTTCTTTGTCTCCACAGACCCGGGCTCCCTCACCCTTTTCCCTCATCAACCTATGATTCACCTCATCCTTCATAGTTTATGAATGGCATCATAGTTTTGAAACATCAAAGATATTGTTAGTGATTAAACCAGTAAACATTTTATGTCGATGGTAATAATATGGCCTGGGCCGCATTAAATATCATATAGCAGAGCCCAGGCCACCTACCGCCACCAATCACCAGCTACCTACACCTGACTTTCAAAAAATATACATCATCTCTCTTACATTAAGACTAAACATATTTTGGTTAATGATGTACTGTTGTGCATTTTATCTCTCAGGGGGTGGTTTAAATATCGATATTAAGTAAGTTTGGGCAGGGGCCGGGAACACCTGACTTCCTACAAAAAATACTACTCACCTCTGCCCTCATTAACGTCTTAGAGCCAGTGTTTCGGATGTATATACTCAAAAATTCTATGGCTTCAAACAAGGGGAAAAAGTGGTGGCCCACAGGGGAGAATGGGCCTGTGTGGGGCGGGCTGTATAAAAAAACCGCCGCACCATGCACGAAAAAACCTACCTTTTTTTTGGATTAAACCGACAGGGTATTTTCATATGTATACATGGTTGTATTCTTTTTCTTGGTCTTTTGAAAAGAAATCTTCTATTTTTTTGAAAAAAAATCAAAATAGAAAGAAGGAAAAAGGGGGCCTGGAGGCGGATTAAGAACAGAAAAGTTATTTTAGTGCCAGAAATGTCTGCATTGTTTATTCACCCATTTTGAAATTGGCATCTTTTTTATTTGAAATTCCAAATTGCCAATTTCGACCACTTTATTGGAGTTGAAACAGAAAGGGGGTTTTTGACTTAATCGATAGAATAAATAGAGTTCTAAAGAAACAGCTATGAGTTTGGTCGACTGGAACAATGGAATTGGCCAAAAATATGGCCAAGTCTGAATCGCCATGCATATATATCGCTGAGATGTTAACTTGTGAGAGCGTAATTCCATAAGTTTTCTATCAAATTTCGTACTTTTGGTGTCATTACATCGGGAAAAGATTATTATTTCATAAGAAAAAATAATTTTTTTTTTAATATTTTGCGACAGTCCAAAAGGTTAAGACTACAAATATTAGAAGGTAAGTAATGAATGCACTGTGTATGTATTTTACTTTTATTGTGTTTTTTTAAAGCCTAGTTCTATTACTAACTTAATATAAGTTAGTGTAATCTTGTTGTCTGGTATTTATAAGACAAAAAAATGGTGTTCTGCTTCCCAGCGATGTCTGCTTTCTGCGTAGCCTGGGAAACCCAACCTGCGATAAGTAGGCCCACTGTACACACCCCCCTGGGTTTTCTTCTATTTTCTTACTAGTTCTTGTGCTTGTTTTATTTCTATCTCCATTGGGGAAGTGGAGCAGAATTCTTCCTCTGTAAGCCATGCGTGTCATAAGAGGTGACTAAAATGCCAAGAGCAAGGGCTAGAACCCCTTCTCCAGTATACATTACGAAATTTAAAAGGAGAAACTTTTGTTTTTCTTTTTTGGGCCACCCTGCCTTGGTGGGATACGGCCGGTGCGTTGAAAGAATATAGTACAATAGTAGGTTCGTAGACAGCAACCGCCCAGGAGTACACCGTACTGCCGAATGATTGTAAAACGGAAGCCTGTATTTTGTTTTACATGATAGGATTGCTGGTGTCTTTTTTTCTGTCTCATAAACATGCAAGATTTCAGGCATCATGCTACTTTATTTACACTTAGGTCACACTACACATCCATATACAAGCATATATATACACACCCCTCTCAGTTTTCTTTGATTTTATCTTAACCCTTAAACTGTCCACACGTAATATACGTTCCGTGCGTACTGCAACATAGATCTAGTTTTTTTTTAAATGCTTTTAACTTGCACGATAAGCCTGAGTTGCCTAGAGATTAGAATGGGTCGTGCACTCATTGTGTGCAGTATTACAACATGTGGGAATGACAAACAAAATGCACTCTTCATTTTAACCCTTAAACTGTCCACACGTGATATCGTTTACGTGCGTAACTGACCGACTATTTTGAGAAAAAATAAATTGTTCTTTTTCTTTAAAATGAAGAGTGCATTTTGTTTGTCATTCCCACATGTTGTAATACTGCACACAATGAGTGCACAGACCCATTCTCTAATCTCAGAACCACATCGGCAATGATTTGAAACCAGATCTACTGGGGTAGCTACCGAACCTATTTACGTTTGGACAGTTTGGGTTTAAAAAAAAACAATTTATTTTTCTCAAAATATTCGGTCAGCTCGCACGTAAATGTATATCTACGTGTGGACAGTTTAAGTTATAGTTCTTGTTATTACTTTTCCTTACACAACCATGGGGAAGTGGAATAAGAATCTTTCCTCCGTAAGCCATGCGTGTTGTAAAGTCAACTAAAATGCCAGAGCAATGGGCTAGAACCTTTCCCAAATAGCTTACTAAAATGAAAAAGAAGAAAATCCAAAGTGGGTTGTCTGAATGTGCATGGATGTACAGTAGACCGTCATTTAGCACGGAGTTCGTTCCTGAAAACGTCGTGTTAGATAAATTCGTGTTAGATAATTAAAAGAACATGGGAAAAATAGGGTTATGTTCCGGGGGTCCCCAAAAAGCCAAACAAGTTTTT
>WNWK01048610.1:0-13491 GCA_009830355.1 Cherax destructor | reverse complement strand
AGGACAGGCTGGGCCAGAGCTGAGACTGACCCCTGTGCCCAGAAATTGGTAAACTTTGAGTGAACACAAACACACACAAAAAAAATTGTGCATATTATAATATTTTGACGAAAAGGCTGAAATTATTTTCCACTTGAATGGAATATAAATATTATTTTGTCACATAATTAAGTTTGTATATTCAGGGTTAAGCATAAATTTTTGGGAGCTACCGTATGCAAATATATGATCACACATTGTTCAATAAATATTCTACAGTGTATTTTAGAATCATATATTCACAGGTAAATTTTCTGATTAAAGCTATTCAATCACTTCACTAAACACATGGGAGTGTGACCAGGTAACATTAGTGAGTGTGGCCAGGTAACACTAGTGAGTGTGGCCAGGTAACATTAGTGAGTGAGGCCAGGTAACATTAGTGAGTGTGGTCAGGTAACATTAGTGAGTGTGGCCAGGTAACATTATTGAGTGTGGCCAGGTAATATTAGTGAGTGTGCCAGGTAACATTAGTGAGCGTGGCCAGGTAACATTAGTTACTGTGGGCAGGTAACATTAGTGAGTGTGGGCAGGTAATATTAGTGAGTGTAGGCAGGTAACATTATTGAAAGTAGGCAGGTAACATTAGTGAGTGTGGCCAGGTAACATTAGTGAGTGTGGCCAGGTAACATTAATTAGTGTGGGAAGGTAACATTAGTTATTGTGGGAAGATAACATTGGTGAGTGTGACCAGGTAACATTAGGGAGTGTGGCCAGGTAACATTAGTGAGTATGGGCAGTTAACATTAGTTAGTGTGGGCAGGTAACATTAGTGAGTGTGGCCAGGTAACATTAGTGAGTGTGGCCAGGTAACATTAGTGAGTGTGGCCACGTAAGATTAGTTAGTGTGGATAGGTAACATTGGTGACTGTGAACAGATAACATTAGTGAGTGTTTCCAGGAAGCATTAGTGAGAGTGGCCAGGTAACATTAGTGAGAGTGGCCAGGTAACATTAGTGAGTGTGGCCAGGTAACATTAGTGAGAGGGCCAGGTAACATTAGTGAGAGTGGCCAGGTAACATTAGAGTGTCAGGTAACAAGGAGTGTCCAGGTAACATTAGTGAGTGTGGCCTGGTAACATTAGTGAGTGTGGGCAGGTAACATGTGAGGCAGGTAACATTAGTGAGTGTGGGCAGGTAACATTGGTGAGAATGGAAGGAACATTAGTGAGAGGGCAGGTAACATTAGTGAGTGTGGCAGCATTAGTGAGGAGCCTGGAACATTAGTGAGTGTGGGCAGGTAACATTGGTGACAATGGGAAGGTAACATTAGTGAGTGTGGGCAGGTAACATTGGTAAGAATGGGAAGGTAACAATAGTGAGTGTGGCTAGGTAACATTAGTGAGTGTGGGCAGGTAACATTAGTGAGTGTGGCCAGGTATCATTAGTGAGTGTGACCAGGTAACATTAGTGAGTGTGGCCAAGTAACATTAGTGAGTGTGGGCAGGTAACATTAGTGAGTGTGGCCAGGTAACATTAGTGAGTGTGGCCAGGTATCATTAGTGAGTGTGACCAGGTAACATTGATGAGTGTGTACAGGTAACATTAGTTAGTGTGGGAAGGAACATTGGTGAGTGTACAGGTAACATTATTAGTGCAGAACATTGGTGAGTGTAGAACATATGAGTGTGGCCAGGTAACATTAGTGAGTGTGCCAGGTAACATTAGTGAGTGTGCCAGGAACATTATTAGTGTGAAGGTAACATTGTAGTGTGCAGGCAACATTAGTGTGGCCAGGTAACAGTAGTAGTGTGGCGAGGTAACATTAGTGAGGTGGCCAGGTAACATTAGTGAATGTGGGCAGGTAACATTAGTGATGAGGCCAGATTAGGGAGTGTGGGCAGGTACATTAGTGAATGTGGCGAGGTAACATTAGTGAGTGACCAGATAACATTAGTGAGTGTGACCAGATACTTAGTGAGTATGGACAGTAACATTAGTGAGTGGGAGTAACATTAGTTAGTGTGGGCAGGTAACAGGAGGGGCAGGTAACATTGGTGAGTGGACCAAGTAACATTCGAGTGTGGGAAGATAACATTAGTGAGTGTGGCCAGTAACATTAGTTAGTGGCCAGGTAACATTAGTGAGTGTAGCCAGGTAACATTAGTGGTCAGGTAACATAGTGAGTGTGCCCAGGAAGCATTAATGAGTGTGGCCAGTAACATTAGTAGTGGCAGGTAACATTAGTAGTGTGCCTGGATCATTAGTGAGTTGCCAGGTAACATTAGTGAGTGTGGCGAGGTAACATTATTGAGTGTCAGGTAACATTAGTGAGTGTGGCCAGGTAACATTATTGAGTGTGCAGGTAACATTAGTAGGTGGCCAGAACATTAGTGAGTGTGGCCATGAAGATTAGTTAGTGTGGATAGGAACATTGGTGAGTGAGGCAGGTAACATTAGTTAGTGTGGGCAAATAACATTGGTGATTGTGAACAGATAACATTAGTGAGTGTGGCCAGGTAACATTAGTGAGTGTTTCCAGGAAGCATTAGTGAGTGTGGCCAGGTAACATTAGTGATTGTGGCCAGGTAACATTAGTGAGTGTGGCCTGAACATTAGTGAGTGTGCCAGGTAACATTAGTGAGTGTGAGAGGTAACATTAGTGAGTGTGGGCAGGTAACATTAGTGAGTGTCAGGAACATTAGTGAGTGGCCAGGTAACATTAGTGAGTGCAGGTAACATTAGTGAGTGTGCCCAGGAAGCATTAGTGAGTAGGGCCAGGTAACATTAGAGAGTGTGGCCAGGTAACATTAGTGAGTGTGGCCTGGTAACATTAGTGAGTGTGGCCAGGTAAGATTAGTGAGTGTGGCGAGGTAACATTAGTGAGTGTGGCCAGGTAACATTAGTGAGTGTGGACAGGTAACATTAGTGAGTGTGGCCAGGTAACATTAGTGAGTGTGGCCAGGTAACATTAGTGAGTGTGCCCAGGAAGCATTAGTGAGTGGGCCAGGTTACATTAGTGAGTGTGGCCAGGTAGCATTAGTGAGTGTGGCCTGGTAACATTAGTGAGTGTGGCCAGGTAAGATTAGTGTGTGGCGAGGTAACATTAGTGAGTGTGGCCAGGTAACATTAGTGAGTGTGGCCAGGTAACATTAGTGAGTGTGGCCAGGTAACATTAGTGAGTGTGGACAGGTAACATTAGTGAGTGTGGCCAGGTAACATTAGTGAGTGTTGGCAGGTAAGATTAGTGAGTGTTGGCATGTAACCTTAGTTAATGTGGGCAGGTAACATTGGTGAGTGTGGGCAGGTAACATTAGTGAGTGTGAGCAAGTAACATTGGTGAGTGTGGGCAGATAACATTAGTGAATGTAGCCATGTAACATTAGTGAGTGTGGCTAGTTAACATTAGTGAGTGTGGCCAGGTAACATTAGTGAGTGTGGCCAGGTAACATTAGTAAGTGTGCCCAGGAAGCATTAGTGAGTGTGGCCAGGTAACATTAGTGAGTGTGGCCAGGTAACATTAGTGAGTATGGCTAGGTAACATTAGTTAGTGTGGGCATGTAACATTAGTGAGTGTGGGCAGGTAACATTAGAGAGTGTTGGCAGGTAACATTGGTGATTGGTGGCAGGTAACATTAGTGAGTGTGGCCATGTTAAGAAAGGTAACATCTTCGTATATCAATGTTCTCAGGTAACATAATAGTGTTGTCGTGTAATTTTATAGTGACTGTGACCAGTTATCATCATAATGAATCTTGCTACTCAACAGTTTATATCACTATAAATGGGGTTCTTTTACATCATGATGAGGCCACGTAACATAAAGACGTGTGGAGACGTGTAACACATTATAGTTGCCTGGTAACATGATGTTTAGGGGGGCCATGTAACATCAGAGTTTGGGCATGAAACATTATAACATAAGTCTTATACCATCAGAATGTAAACAGTAACATCTAGATGAGTCTAGTAATCTAACATCAAAGAGAGTGTGAAAATGTAATTATGAGAAACAGTAAATATTTTCTTACCTAATTGGCTTACAAATTGAATTTTTAAAAGTTTGCTACGTATTTGCATAAAATTTATAAACTCTTTACGGATTATTATAACTTTTATCTAAATTTTATTGTGATGTAAAATGAGGTGTCGTGTAGAAATTATCCAGCTTAACTTGTGAGCTGAAACATGTAACTCAGAACATAGACGGCAATAACACTAATATTGTCCGCTTTCTGCGGTAAATATTTGTGTTATATTAGTGTTATTACTATTTAGAGTTTCTTGTGTATTTAAAGTGAGTCTGAACTATGTTACATTATTCAGCCAAGTTTGTTTGTCTTAATAAACACGACATTTTTTAAATTATTTTTATTTTGCTAGACTTAACTCCCTGTAATTAAGCCCCCTTTCCTTCACTCATTATATATTAATCGTTAATTCACGGAAACAGGAGCTGTGACTTGACCCCTGCAACCACATATTGGTGAATACACACACACACACACACACACACACACACCGCAGTAGAGTGTAGTGGGACACAAGGCTCTGAGAATCTTAGTGTTTTTAGGGTGTACATTAGCTCCTAGAGAAGCCAGTGGTAGTGACAGTGGTAGTGACAGTGGTAGTGACAGGGTCAGTGAACAACCCTACAAGTGATAACCAAAGTTATTAGCTAAAAAAAGGCGAGAGGAAGCCTGAAATTACACAACAAAATTTGAAAGTGCCAAATCGTTTAAGGCCTAGCAGGCACTGCTGCCACACGGGTACAAATATACAAAGTACAAAGCGAGTGACGAAAGCCAGAAGGTCAAGAGTTAAGAGAGGTTGGTTAACGAGCAAAATGTGGGGTAGCATACAGCGAGAGTGCACGAAGTTAACAAGAAAACTAAGAGAAGAAGAAAAAAATATATATATATATATAAATACTGATCTGCCGCTGATTCCCAGAACTTGTGGACAGAATGCAGGCGTGCCGATCGGGTATGGGATCAATGGCCTACACCAGCTGCCAGACGCCACCTAGTGTGCGCTGAGCAGGCACAGGCTATCTCTTATGATCACATAACCAGAATGCAGAGCAGGCGAAAGTCATCTCACAAACACTGATCTGCATGATGGAGACCGACCCTACGAACCTGCACCGACTGCACAGAGCCGCCACTCCAAGGCAGCCAGCTGCGGGTGAGCCATCCATCCCTGCAGCATCACAACCAGGATTTTTACAATGCTAGATCTCGCAAGAGCAGGCGAAATATCAATAGACTTACAGACAGGAACGCAAAGGCTTTTACCGATCTGCAACATACCACCTGGCATCCAGCTGCCAGACGCTCAGCAGCCAGCTTTCAGCAGTGAAGGCTTGCCAGCTTTTCATCTCATCTGCATGACGACACACTAGAGATTTTTGCACGTTAGAATTGCAGAGCAGGCACACAAATCACGACGGAGACTCTCGCCATGAACAGATAGAACGCAGTGAAGCGCGATCGATCGCAACATCGGGCAATTGGCACTTCTTCGCCAGACGTTGCCCGCAGCCAGCCAGGCAGTGAGCGCACGATAACCAGACGCCACCCGCAAGAGCAGACGAAACACAAACACCGATCTTCTGGCCGACGAGACCCCAGAACGACAGGAACGCAGCGCTTATCGATCGTACCACACTGGACCTGGCATCGACGCCATTCCAGCAGCCAGCTTCAGGCAGTGAAGCCTACATATTCATCCCTGCATGGTCGACAACTGCATTTTTGAGCATCGAATGCAGCAGTTGGCGGCGAAATATTCACAAACACCGATCTTGAAGACGGATGAACTGTGATCCAGCCTCACGAATGCCAGACGCCACCTAAAGGCAGCCGCCAGGCAGGGCAGTTACGCTTTTCATTCCCTTGCATGGTCGACATATCCAGAGATTTTTACAATGCCACTCGCAGTACAGGCGACACAAACACCGATCTTCTGAATGACGGAGACTCGACTTACGAACTTTCGTGATTAGGAACGCAGTGCTTTATCGATCGCGTCACCACTGACCAATCACACATAGCTGTCGCCATAGAAGTCAGGCCAGGCAGGAAGGCCTGCGCCACCATCTCGCAGACAGACACAACCAGAGATTTTTACACGTTAGGAATTGCAGAAATATCAGCCCACACCCATGACCCCAGAACGCAGTGTTTACTGATCGCACATTGGACACACTTGGCACAGCTGCCAATGTTATTCTGCAGCAGCAGGAGCAGCCGCCATTCATCTCCTGCATCGACATGATTCAGAGATATGCAGAACACTCGATCTTCACGACGGATCTACGATGACAGGGAACGCAGCACGACTGTAGCCACATCTACAGCTTGCCAGACGTTATTCAGCGCAGCCAGCTGCAGCAGGAGCAGCCGCTCATCCTCAGCCCTGCATGAGTCGACACAACCAGAAGATCGCTGCAGCCTCCCCAAGAGCAGTGCTTGTTGGTTCAAACACCGATCTCTGAGCACACTCGATCTCTGCGGAATTTTGTGACAGGAACGCAGTGGTGCTTTGCCGATCGCAATAACACCTGGCACCAGCTGCCAGACGCATCAGTGCCAGGTAGGAAGCTTGCAGCTTCATCTCATCTCCCGAATGACATACACACGCCACCTGCACACAGGCGGAAATATCAATGCTTATCACGGAGACTGATTCTGTTTAGTCTCCAGATGAACGCACATTCACTGAGATCATACCTTGGCATCCAGCTGCTGCACGCCATTCCAAGGCCAGCTCAGGCAGGAAGGTTTACAGCTTTTCATCTCATCCCTGCATGCACGATACACCAGAGATTTTTTACACGCTAGAATTCAAAGAGCAGGCGAAATATTCACAAACACTGATCTCTGGCCGACGGAGACTCGACCCTACGAACCTTGTGACAGGAACGCAGTGCTTTACCGACCGTACCACACTGGACTAATACCTTGGCATCCAGCTTTCGCTAGACGTTATTCCAAGGCAGCCAGCTTTTCAGGCAGTGTGGTACGGTCGGTAAAGCACTGCGTTCCTGTCACAAGGTTCGTAGGGTCGAGTCTCCGTCGGCCAGAGATCAGTGTTTGTGAATATTTCGCCTGCTCTTGCGAATTCCTAGCATTGTAAAAATCTCTAGTTGTGTCGATGCATGCAGGGGATGAGATGAAAAGCTGTAAGCCTTCCTGCCTGAAAGCTGGCTGCCTTGGAATAACGTCTAGCGAAAGCTGGATGCCAAGGTATTGGTCCAGTGTGGTACGGTCGGTAAAGCACTGCGTTCCTGTCACAAGGTTCGTAGGGTCGAGTCTCCGTCGGCCAGAGATCAGTGTTTGTGAATATTTCGCCTGCTCTTGCGAATTCCTAGCATTGTAAAAATCTCTAGTTGTGTCGATGCATGCAGGGGATGAGATGAAAAGCTGTAAGCCTTCCTGCCTGAAAGCTGGCTGCCTTGGAATAACGTCTAGCGAAAGCTGGATGCCAAGGTATTGGTCCAGTGTGGTACGGTCGGTAAAGCACTGCGTTCCTGTCACAAGGTTCGTAGGGTCGAGTCTCCGTCGGCCAGAGATCAGTGTTTGTGAATATTTCGCCTGCTCTTGCGAATTCCTAGCATTGTAAAAATCTCTAGTTGTGTCGATGCATGCAGGGGATGAGATGAAAAGCTGTAAGCCTTCCTGCCTGAAAGCTGGCTGCCTTGGAATAACGTCTAGCGAAAGCTGGATGCCAAGGTATTGGTCCAGTGTGGTACGGTCGGTAAAGCACTGCGTTCCTGTCACAAGGTTCGTAGGGTCGAGTCTCCGTCGGCCAGAGATCAGTGTTTGTGAATATTTCGCCTGCTCTTGCGAATTCCTAGCATTGTAAAAATCTCTAGTTGTGTCGATGCATGCAGGGGATGAGATGAAAAGCCTTCCTGCCTGAAAGCTGGCTGCCTTGGAATAACGTCTAGCGAAAGCTGGATGCCAAGGTATTGGTCCAGTGTGGTACGGTCGGTAAAGCACTGCGTTCCTGTCACAAGGTTCGTAGGGTCGAGTCTCCGTCGGCCAGAGATCAGTGTTTGTGAATATTTCGCCTGCTCTTGCGAATTCCTAGCATTGTAAAAATCTCTAGTTGTGTCGATGCATGCAGGGATGAGATGAAAGCTGTAAGCCTTCCTGCCTGAAAGCTGGCTGCCTTGGAATAACGTCTAGCGAAAGCTGGATGCCAAGGTATTGGTCCAGTGTGGTACGGTCGGTAAAGCACTGCGTTCCTGTCACAAGGTTCGTAGGGTCGAGTCTCCGTCGGCCAGAGATCAGTGTTTGTGAATATTTCGCCTGCTCTTGCGAATTCCTAGCATTGTAAAATCTCTAGTTGTGTCGATGCATGCAGGGGATGAGATGAAAAGCTGTAAGCCTTCCTGCCTGAAAGCTGGCTGCCTTGGAATAACGTCTAGCGAAAGCTGGATGCCAAGGTATTGGTCCAGTGTGGTACGGTCGGTAAAGCACTGCGTTCCTGTCACAAGGTTCGTAGGGTCGAGTCTCCGTCGGCCAGAGATCAGTGTTTGTGAATATTTCGCCTGCTCTTGCGAATTCCTAGCATTGTATAAAATCTTATTTGTATGAGCAGGATGGAAGGTGCAGGCAGTGGCTCCTGGAAGTCGGTGATGCGTATTGCAGGTGGTGTGGTCATTTCTAAAGTGTCCTGAAAAGTAAAAATGCAGTATACATTGGGACGGTGTTAAAGATATGTCTCTCAGGTAGGATTTCGAATCTAGGAATCAGTGAGAAATGCGCCATGCACCTCATGAAATCGTCATGTGCAGTGTGAGAAGTTCTGCTGAACTGGAGCTGATACTCTCGAAAGCTATCCAAGTAGTCAGACGTGAAAGGAGGTTAAGGTTGAGGTGAGTCCCAAACATTGTAGATTGTGCTGAATTTAATTGTTAAAATTATAGTATTCAGATGATAAGCGAGCCGCTAGGGCCCTAATAACTCACCAAGCACGATTGTCCGATCTCGTAACTTCCTACAAGGTTCAGCCCTCGCCACGTTATATCCCTGGTCTCACGTCCTACTACTCGTTTATCTCTTATAACTACCTCCTACTGCTGCCTGAAAATTAGGAGTGATGCCAATATCATTACGCGTAAAGCCTCGTCTCCACAGTCCGTACGAGCCACACGCCAGATATATTTCGACTCTCCATTCCAGCATTGTAAACATTACATACAAGCAGAAAAAAGCTGAACTCCTAAAACTGGCTGCCTTGGAATACGTTGCATAGCTGAGCAAGGATTGGTCCACTGGTACCCGGTCACACTCCCTCCAGCTCAGGTGGTCTCCGTCGTCTCTTGTATTTTCCTCTCTAATCCCTCATTGTCATCTCTGTCCTCTCTTCTGTTCGTGAAGCTCTACCTCCTCCTGTAACTGCTGCCTTCAATACTGTCTGCTAAACTGGTGCCAGCTTCCTTGGTCGGTGTCACTCTTCCTGTCCGTTCACGTTGTCATCCCTTCTTGCCAATCCCTTTAATTTCGTCTCTCTTATTCCAGCTTAAATCCTTGTGTCTGCATGCGGTGTGAAAAGCGCTTCTGCCAAAGCTGGTCCTGAATAACGCGAAACTGGTCAGGTATGTCAGGTGATCCGGAGAACATGGTTGTAAGTTCACGATCTCTGCAAATTGTGGTTTGGGGATACGAGCTTAATCTGCATTGAAAATCCTACTTGGAATGCAGGGGCAGGAATGAAGGTTAACTTCTCCGAGTGCCGTAGCAGTGAGACGGGAGGAGTATTTCTGGGCACACAAACATAGATGCGCGAACATACAAACACACGCACAAACGCCTGAAAGCTGATCTGACACATCCTCTCTCCCTCTCTCAACCCATATACACACATCAAGCAAAAGATCTCTCCCCCGGCCCTCCACCCTCACGGACTCCCTCCCTAAACCCCCTACCTGGTCCACCAACAGTCCTCCACCCACCCCCATTCCCCTTCACTCCCTCTCCCTTTTTTTCACCTACCTACCACTCTCTCTCCACCTTCTCGACCCCTGCAACCAAAATTAGGTGAGTACACTGCACACACTCAACACTATACATAACACACCCACACCCTACCCACCCCACATACCCAAGACACACACACCCCCCTCACCCAGCCACACCCACACACACACACACACCCTCACCCAGTCACACCCCACACACAACCCAACACACACACACACACACACACACACACACACACACACACACACACATACACACACATACATACAACAGGCCTAGTGTCTAATCGACATGTGCCAGGACAAAATGGTAACAACACACACACCTCCCACCTCCCCCCCTCCTCTTCCCTCTCCTTTCCCTTCCTCCCTTTTCCCCCCTCCCTCCCTTCTCCCTCTTTCCCTCCCTCCTTTCTCTCTCTTTCCCCTCTTTCTCCCCTCCCTCTCCCCTTTTCCCTCTCTCTCCTCTTTCTCTTTCCTCTACCTTTCTCCTCCTTTTCCCTTTTCCCCTCCTTCTTTTCTTCTCCCATTTTTCTTTTTCTCTCCTTTCCCTTCCCCCTTCCCTTCTCTCTTTCCCTCACTCCCTTCCCCCCTCCCTTTCTCTCTCTCTCTCTCTCTCTCCCCTTACTTCTCCCCTTTCTCCTCTTCCCTTCTCCTTTTTTTCCCCTTTTCCCCCAAAAAAAAAAAAAAAAGATAAAACCTGAAATAGGAAACAACTGTTTCCAGGGGTTGACCGAGAAGAAAAGTATGTGAAGGGTCCACCCCACGAAGAGGGGCCCAACAAAAGGGATATAACTATAAGGATCACTCCGAAAACCCAAAGGAGGAAGGGGGAGAGCAGTGGGTGCATAGAGGGGGAAGGTAAAAACCACAAAGGTGGAAACAAGGAGACACACACACACACAAACAACATGATCAATTAAGGACCATGCCATGGAGTCAGGTGGGGGAAAAGGGCCATAAAATGGGAACCAGACGCAAAGGAAAAAGGGAGGAGGAGAGGCAGAAGCGCGTTTATTCATGGCCTTCAGGAGAGAAGGGGAACACAATGAAAGAGGCAGGAAGAAAACAGGAGATTGAAAACCACGGGCAAAATGTGGATAAAAATTTTCAGAGAAAGTTTTTTTGAAGGAAGAATCAGGTAAGCTATTTTTAACACAGAAATAGTGGAAACAGACCCGTAAAACAGCTAAAATCCCAAATAAAAGGGGTCCTAGAAGGAAAAAAAAAAGAACAAACGCTGAAAAAAGAAAAAAAGGGGAGGAAAGGCAATAACAGAATAGGAAAAAACCCAGAATAGAGCAACAAGTGCAAGCACACACAGAACCACCATCAGAACCCCACAACCAAACATGCTATCCCAACACAAACCACAATCCACACTTACAGCCCCCACCCCACACTAATTTGTATAATCCCACAGCACACAGCCAGGTCCCCCACCCTCACAGACCCTCCAAAACACAGTTTCGTAGAGGAAACTGAAGGATGGTAGACCAACGCTGATGGAATAATGAGTAAGGGGAGGAGTGTCACGAAAGAGTAAAAAAGCATTTCTGGATGGCTAAGATGCTGGAGGTGGCACTTTAGAACGTTTTTCGCCAGTATGTTAGGGATGCAACCAGACAAAAGAGAGAAAGAAAGGGGATTATAAACCAGCAAGGCTGGACGTTGTATTCACCCTGAGTGGTTCTGACATTGATGATATGTTAAGTTATTGAGGACATCGGTTTAAAAAACTTGCATATGGGTAAATATAGTTATTAAAAAATAAGCCCAATTATCCCATTTATACTTCGTAAACTCCTATACAAAATGTTAAAGAGATGGTCAATACTTTTGGTTTTATCATCAGGAAGGACAGATAAACTCACCTTTAGAAAAATATACATAATTCTGAATAACAATATATACAATACGTTTCACATATTACAAAATAGCATATAGTGTTACACATAAGCAGTGAGTCCTTATACCCCTTTGCCCCTTTCCTTTTTGGGCTTTTTTAAGAGGTAGATAAAATCTTCGAGCAGGTGAGGGTGGACCTAATAGCGACAAGGGAAGAGGTAGGGCCAAATTTTCAATCGACCTCTGCAACCACATATAGGTGAGCACACTCACACTCACACACGCAAGTATTATATATATGCAGAGTTAAGGTTATCTATTTTTCTATCAAATAATCTTGTTTTGTTTATTTTTAATGTTCTGTATTACTGCTATTGTGAATTTGGCTGTAACCATGTCTAATCTCCTTCTGGTTCTTTGGGATTGATAGTGCCTGTGCAATTGATCATACAGGTGACGTTACAAATGCTACAAACGTGTCTCATCCAGAGGTTTATGATTCCCCCCCACAACCCAAAAACGATCTATGAACCTTTTAAAATTTGCCCCATCTTTGACAGTAACCCTAGAAACATAGTTATTAAATTCATAGCTATTCCCAATTGGGAAAAATAATTTTTTGGGGGTCGAACTGGGGGTCATTCATTGACAGCTAAGAAAATTTTTCAGTCTCCCGGGGCTGTTGATTCTGAATCTTATCAGTTCACGTGCTTTAATGACCACTAGTTTATCTTTATTTGATGACTTTTTCATAATTACTAACTTGAAACAGGTTCGTTCCAGTGCATATTTATTGTTGGACAACTTGTCTTTAAATCATTTTTTAGTGATGTTATCGCAGATTTTTCTAATATCTCGACAAATTATTGATACATTTAATGTTGCAGTTCAGTCTACGAGTTTTTCCATGAGGAAGGTACCAATTTGCTCTAGATTTTCAAAATTTTTCATTTTGGGGGTTGGGGCTATTATTTAAAAAGTGGGGGAAAGGAAGGTACCCCGGGATTGGCAAAGAGGTGTTTTTTCCATTGTTAAAGGTAAGGGGACAAAAGAGGGAAAATTATAAGGAAATATGTCTGTTCTGTTAAGTATACGTGGTAAAGGTATGGCGGAGTTATTATTGAAAGAATTAAAAAAAACGGAGAAACGAATGAACAAGGGGGCTTTAGGGAAAAGGGAGGGGGTGTAGACCAAGTTTTTTTACTGAAACATATAGGTGAACAGATTTAGATAAGGGTGAGGGAAAAAGGATTTAAAAAAAGGAAGACAGGGTGGGTAGGGGGGAATGTGGCAGATGTTGCAAATTATGAAAGGAGGTGGTTACTCAAAGCAGTAAGAGTTTTGCGAGGATAGTGGGTCAGGTTAGAGTATGTAGGCCAGAGGGAGATTATTTCCGTAAAGAGACCTTAGACAAGGTTTTGTGATGCACCGTGGTTGTCAATATATTCATAGATAGGTTTTAAGAGAAGTGAATGCTCGGGTGTTGGCAAGAAGTGGGGTTAAAGATAAAGAATCTAACAAAAATTGGGAGGTCACAGTTGTTTTTGATGACTCTGTGCTTTTGGGGATTCTGAAGAGAAGGAGATGTTTGTTTTTGAGCTATGTGTGATATGTAAAAGAAGAAAATTAAAAGTGAATATAGGAGCGTAAGGTTATAAGGATAACCAAAAA
>WNWK01048609.1:0-13491 GCA_009830355.1 Cherax destructor | reverse complement strand
CACTCTTATGTGGTGATATTCAAACTAATCCAGGACCTCAAACTAATGTACAGATGTTAACCAGGCAAATTAAAGGACCCCAATGGAAATAAGTCACTCTGACTCTCTACACATATGCTGCTATGTATGATAATCTATGTAACTGTATTTGTGTATACCTAAATAAACTTACTTATAATAATAATAATAATAATATAATATTTTTATTTCGATGCATGTTACAAGTGTACACTGTTATTGGTAGTTACAATTATATAACTGTAATGCAAGGAGAGCCACTGGCATGCCATGGCATTAGGGGCAGTTTATTCTAAAGACTTATTCACTAAGTACTTAATGCTAAAGAAATTGATTGATTATATTCTAGTTCTGTATTATTTTAAATTATAATATGGTTATACATACTATTAAAAGACAATACAAGAGAAATTGGTTGAGTTTAATCTAGTTGTATATTTTATTTCAAGTTACAGTATGTTGATGCTATACTAGTATAATAACAATACTAGAAAAATTTATAGAGTTTCTTCTAGTTATATATTTTATTACAAATTAAGAAAATGATGATACTATAAGATTTTAAATGACAATATGATGATATGAAATTGCAACAAGTGTTAAGGAGGATGAACATATCAAATTGAGATTATCTTAAGTAAAATAATATTGGGTTTGAAAGTTTGTTACAGTATGAGTATTTAGTATAGGGTGAGTAGGTGATTTTTGAGAAGAGTCTTGAATTGATTTTCCGACAAGGTTAACTTAATATTTACTGGTAATGAATTCCAGATTCTGGAGCCCTTTATGTGCATAGAATTTTTACATTGGTTAGTATGGACTCGGGGTATGTCAAATAGTGATCTGTGTCTTGTGTCATGTTCGTGGGACCTATTAAAGTTGTTGAGGAGAATTCTGAGCGGAGGGTTGATATTAGCATGTAGAGTTTTATGTATGTAGAAGGCACATGAATAGGTATGAATATTTTTTATGGTGAGTAGTTTTAAGGTTCTGAATATAGGTGGGGTATGCTGTCTAGAGTGGGAATTTGTTATCATCCTGACTGCAGCCTTTTGCTGGGTTATGAGTGGTCTAAGGTGATTTAATGTTGTTGAGCCCCATGCACAGATTCCATAGGTGAGATAAGGGTAGATAAGAGAATGATATAGTGCAATGAGAGCTGGTTGTGGCACATAATAGCGTATCTTAGATAATATACCTACTGTCCTTGAGATTTTCTTGGAAATTTGTTGTATGTGTGTTTGGAATTTAAGACTACTGTCAAGGTGGATTCCTAGGAATTTTCCCTCTGTGAGCCTTGTGATGGGTGAACCATTTAGCGTTATGTTAAGTGGAACATTTGCAGATTTGTTTCCAAACTGAATGAAGTAGGTCTTGTCCGTATTTAGAGTAAGCTTATTTGCCATCATCCATGTTGATATTTTCTGTAATTCGGCATTAACTGTGTTGGCTAATATGACTGGATTTGGGTGAGAGAAGACATATGTTGTGCCATCTGCAAACAAAATGGGTTTGAGTAGTTGTGATGCATTCGGTAGGTTGTTTATGTAAATGAGGAATAGGAGTGGCCCCAGGACACTACCTTGAGGGACCCACCAGGTGCCCCGTGGCTTAAACTCTTGCTTCACGTTGCTGGTGTCTGGGTTCGATTCCCAGCGAGGGTAGAAACATTGAGGCGTGTTTCTTTACACCTGTTGTCTGTGTTCACCCATCAGCAAAATGGGTACCTGGGAGTTAGTCGACTGGTGTGGGTCGCATCTAACTTTTTTGGGTTATCCTAGGTTTTCTACACATATGATGCTATGTATGATAATCTATATAAATGTATTTGTGTATACCTGAATAAACTTACTTACTGGGACAAAACTGACCTAATTTGCCCGAAATGCTCTGCATAATAAGCGGCTTTCTATATAGTAATATGTCATTGATGTCAACTAGGCCTGTATACCATGTACGTGTAGTAAATAAAGATATTATTATTAAACACCTAAATTACTGGGAACGGTTGAAGTTTCTCGACCTGTACTCCCTGGAATGCAGGCGGGAGAGATACATGATTATATACACTTGGAAAATCCTAGACCTAGAGGAATTAGTACCAAATTTGCACACGAAAATCACTCCCTATGAAAGCAAAAGACTCGGCAGGCGATGCAACATCCCCCCAATGAAAAGCAGGGGTGCCACTAGCAAGATAAGAGAGAACACAGCATACATAAGGGGGATTACCAATTATTATTATAATAAGAAATGAAGCGCTAAACCTACAAGGGTCATACAGCGCAGGGGGATTACCAATAAACTCCTAGCTGTCTTCAAGAAGGCGCTGGTGGCCCGTTGGCCTGGTGGCTAAAGCTCTCGCTTCACATACGGACTCGGATGGCCCGGTTCGATTCCCTTGGGGGTGGAAACATTTCGACGCATTTCCTTACACCTGTTGTTCTGTTCACCTAGAACCAAATAGGTACTTGGGTGTTAGTCAACTGGTGTGGGTCGCATCCTGGGGGACAAGATTGAGGACCCCAGTGGAAATAAGACAGACAGTCCTCGATGCCGCACTGACTTTCTTGGGTTATCCTGGGTGGCTAACCCTCCGGGGTTAAAAATCCGAACAGAATCTTATCTTATCTTATCTGGACAGGCACCTAAAGTCAGTACCTGATCAGCCGGGCTGTGGTTCGTACGTCGGTTTATGTGCGGCCAGCAGTAACAGCCTGGTTGATCAGGTCCTGATCCACCATAAGGCCTAGTCACAGACCGGGCCACGGGGGCGTTGACCCCCGAAACCTTCTCCAGGTATATCGTGGTAACTGTGCCAGTCAGTATCACTTAATGCTGAAATAAAGTTATTTACTGATGACTCGTGGAGACGCAATGAGGTTTTACAAGTGTTTTGTGGCAGTTAACATAGGTGCATGGATTACATAGAGCGAAAAACTAATGTCAAAGACCTGGGAGTGATCATGTCAGAGGATCTCACCTTCAAAGACCATAACACCGTAGCAATTGCATCTGCTAGAAAAATGACAGGATGGATAATGAGAACCTTCAAAACCAGGGATGCCAAGCCCATGTTGACACTTTACAGATCGCTTGTTCTATCTAGGCTGGAATATTGCTGCACACTAACTGCACCTTTCAAGGTGGGTGAAATTGCTGACCTTGAAAATGTGCAGAGAACCTTCACGGCACGCATAACTGCGATAAACCATCTCAATGAAGAGCGCAGGGGTGCCACTAGCACGTTGAGGGACAACACAATAAGTGTCAGGGGCCCAATATTGTTCAACTGCCTCCCAGCATACATCAGGGGGATTACCAACAAACTCCTGGCTGTCTTCAAGCAGGCACTGGACAGGCACCTATAGTCGGTACCTGACCAGCCAGGCTGTGGCTCGTACGTTGGACTGCGTGCGGCCAGCAGTAACAGCCTGGTTGATCAGGCTCTGGTCCAACATGAGGCCTGGTCACAGACCGGGCCGCAGGGACGTTGACCCCTGGAATTCTCTCCAGGTATACTCCAGGTAAAACTCCAGGTTAATTATGAGGCAAGTGAGGTAGGGATCTGTGGTGTTATCTTTGATTATCTCTGCTCTGAGTGACGATGTAGTGTTGGTCCAGGTATGGTCAAGTAATGAGGCACTTGTCTCAGAGATTCGTGTTGGTCTAGTTATAGATGGTAGTGACAAGTAGTTGTTCATAGTGATCATGAAGTCTGGTACTTAAGGGTCATCTGCTTGGATGACGTTAATGCTGAAGTAACCAGTAAGTATTAGGTGGTGTTTATTCATCTGTGTCAATTATTATGTTTTTTTTTTAAGGTTGTCACTGCAAGTGTAAGTAAGTATAGACTTCAACTGTAATACTGATTTTTAGTTTTTTATTTAAAAATTTTGCAAATATATGTTCAACATTCTGGTCTCTGATCAGATATACAATTATGTATGGCTGTGTAACCAGGTGAGGCAAAAATTTTTAGTTGAGTCGTGTTTGAGCCAAGTTTCATTAAGAATAATGATAGAGTGTACGTGATAACACTTGTCATACATGGTGACATGTGTGTGGTGTGTGCACGTGGTGTATGTGATAGCACTTGTCATACATGGTAACGTGTGTGGTGTCTGCACTTGGTGTAGTGATAACACTTGTCATACATAGTGACATGTATGACAAGTAAGTAAATATGAGTTTGGGTACCGGTTCATCTAAGTACAACTGAACAAACACCCACACTCTCTCTCTCCCTCCCCCTCTCTATACCTCCCTCTCCCCTCTCTATACCTCCCTCTCCCCCCCTATCTCCCCCTCCCTATCCCTCTCCCTATCTCTCTCTATCCCTCTCCCTAACTTTCTCTCTCACTCCCCCTCTCCCTCCCTCTCCCTCTATCTCTCTATCTCCCTCCATCTCTCTCCCTCCCTCTACCTCCCTCTCTCTCCCTCTACCTATCTCTCTCCCTATCTCTCTACCTCCCTCTCTCCCTCTCCCTCTCTCTATCACTCTATCTACCCTCTTCCACACTTACTCTAAGCTATCTCTCTCCCCCTCACCCCCTTCCCTATCCTTTCTCCGTTCTCCCTCACCCCCTTCCCTATCCCTCTTCTTTCTCCCTTCTTCTGATACTCTCAATACATCCACAAGGGCACACCATGGGAATATGGGTGGCTCAGGGAGAGGGGTGTCAACAAGGAGGATGATGGCCGATCCGGGAAGGCCACAGTGGGAGGAGGAAATCATCAAAAGGGAAAAGGAATGGGAGAGGAAAATATTGGTGATCACCGAGGAGGAATTTAATAAAGGGGAAAAGGAATGGAAAAGGAAGATATTGGTGATCAGCGAGGGAATGGAGAGGAGGATAGCTGAGGAGAGTAGAAAATGGGAAATGCAAGTCAAGAAAGCAGAAGCCAAGATCCAGATCTTGGAAGTGAAGCTGCAGGGATTGACACAGAATAGAGACAAAAGTACCTGGCCAGAAACTGTGCACCAGACACAGCCAAAGGGAATGAGGAGAAAAAAGGAGAACTCTTGTATGCACAGGCACTGGCAGACACACGTGGGGCCCGAAGCAAGACGAGCAGGATACAAACAACACACGAGAGGGATATAGAGGAAGCAGACAGGGACAAGAAGTGCACCACAGTAACAACGAATGAGGGCACAGTAACCACAATTGAGAGGGTAGGCAAAGCAGCAGACACACTAAACACGGAGACCCCAACAACACACTGCAGTGGACAGGGATGTATGAGCAGGCCGGACACACAAAGGAACACGGGAGATACAACTATGACAGCACCGGGAGAGGCTAAGGCATCTCTGATGAGGCAATGGGAGACACAGTGGGAGGAGGAAAGGGAGAAGTCGATCTTATATGGCAAGGTGAGCGTTGCTATTTAAGCAAAATCGCAAGTTTTACCTATAATCGGCACGACATATATATATATATATATATATATATATATATATATATATATATATATATATATATATATATATATATATATATATTTATTTATATTTATATATATATATATATATATATATATATATATATATATATATATATATATATATATATATATATATATATATATATGTCGTGCCGATTAGGTAAAACTTGCTATTTTGGCTTAAATAGCAACGCTCACCTTGCCATATAAGACAAGTGAAAATTTATGTATGCAATAATTTCGCCAAAATCATTCTGAACGTAACGAAAAAAATATATTTCAATGTGTTTGTTTATTAATAAATTAATGTTACCGTATCTAAAATATATTTAGTTGGGTTAGGCTAAATTAAATTGCGCTTGTTGTAATAAGGTTAGGTAGGTTTTCAAAGTTTCTCTTGGTACAAAATTATAAATTCTTACATTAACATAAATGAAAAAAAATATATCTTTAAACGAATAAAAGAAAATTTTAGAAAGGACTTAATTTTAGATGAGTTGTTGCTAATTGACCAGTTTTACCTAATCGGCACGACATATATATATATATATATATATATATATATATATATATATATATATATATATATATATATATATATATATATATATAGTATATGTAATTTGTGGTTGGGTGTGGGAAGTTGTCTTCACCATCATTGTGATGTTTGTTGTTGTTTGATATCTTTATTATGCACCCCATCCCCATCCTGTGGGCGGTAGTCAAAAGATTACAGAGGTAAATAATGGGTCCAGGGACTGGACCCTAAAGTTTTGATAGCTGAGCAAGTTACAAAGGTAATGAACTCACAAGTTACAAAGGTAATAAACTCACAAGTTACAAAGGTAATGAACTCACAAGTTACAAAGGTAATAAACTCACAAGTTACAAAGGTAATGAACTCACAAGTTACAAAGGTAATGAACTCACAAGTTACAAAGGTAATCATTGTGATGTCTGCAATATTATAATTTCAGTGAGGTATCATATTAGGTGGCAGTAGCCTGTGTTGACTCAAGAGGAAGTTATCAATGAATTATAATTTTTATGATCAATATTACCTATCGTTCTACCTCTCTTTATTCTCATCTTTGTAATTTGTGATTAGATGTAAGACCTTGTCTGTGCAATCCATTATTGTACCATATTATTAACACCTATACAAGAAGTCTAAATGTTTATGTTAGACTTTATGTTAGACTTCTAACTATAGTAAATATGAGTAGTAACCTGAGTTAAATAAGTACATGTACATAATTGGAAGTGTTCATTGAACTGGAACTCTGTCTTACACCAGATACCTGTAAGTGATCCCTTGATTTCTGTGTTCAACAACCAGTAAGTGTTCACTTCTTCATTGTATACATTGTATTATTTTTTTATTCATTTGCTCAATATTTCCTTGAACAAATTCACTCTTAATATTCATATTTAAAGTTAAGTGTTATCATTATTCTCCTTGCACTCAAGCATTTACTTAATTTACAATAAAAGTTAATTAAAATGTTCAGTCTACATATTCCCAGTGCACAATTAATTTTTATTGCTGCATTAATCACTTCTGCCACTTACTTTATTGTTCTCCAGTGATTAATTTCTGCAATTATTTTATATAGTATTTTGTGCTCTTTTTTATTTTACTTATTGTTTATTTCTGACAAGTGCTAAAATTAAAATTCAGTGCAATCTTTTCAGTATTACACTTCCTTTAATTGTATCAGTATTGCATATTAGTTTCTTAGTGTCATTTCTTTTAGGAATTTTTTTTCAGTATATTTTCAAATTGCATAAAATTACTGTTTGTATTTCTACTTTGCATTGATTTACATTTTTACTCGTATATTTCTTGATTGAATTAAGAGTAAAGGCAGCTTATTTTTACAATTAATTCACAATGCAGAAATATTTTCCTTGTCATTGCATTTCCAATGTATTTCCTTATTTTATATAGTGTAATTCAGTGGGTTGTCAATTCTCATGCAGTGTACCTTAGACATTTTAATTACTTGTAATGTCTGCAATATTTTTATTTTAATGAGGTATCATATTAGGTGGCAGTAGCCTGTATTGTGTAATATTTTTTTGATCAATATTACCTACCGTTCTACCTCTCTTTATTCTCATCTTGTGATTTGTGATTAGGTGTAAGACCTTGTCTGTACAATCCATTATTGTACCATATTATTAATACTGTAAGTCTTACATGAGCTATCATCACCTGCAAACATGGCAACTGTCACAGACGAATATATTTCTGCAGGTGATGACAATGATGATAGCTTCCAGATCTTTATAAGTAAACAAAGAAGGAAAAGTGAGAAAATGCTAGAGCGCCGACGTAGTCAAGCTCACTTGACTCGTAGACAATGTGAAACTAGACGTCATGGTGCACACAGGGTGAACACAAGGTGTACTGCAGGGGTCAGTCCTAGGACCAGTGTTATTCTTGGTATGTGTAAATGACATGACGGACGGGATAGACTCAGAAGTGTCTCTGTTCGCAGATGATGTGAAATTAATGAGGAGAATCACATCGGAAGAGGACCAAGCAGGACTGCAAACAGACCTGGACAAGCTCGACATCTGGTCTAGCAACTGGCTTCTCGAATTCAATCCCACCAAATGCAAAGTCATGAAGATCGGAGAAGGGCAAAGAAGACCGCTGACAGAGTACAGGCTAGGCGGACAAAGGCTACAAACCTCGGCAAAGGAGAAGGACCTTGGGGTGAGTATAATGCCAAGCACGTCTCCGGAGGCACACATCAACCAGATAACTGCGGCAGCATATGGGCGACTGGCAAACCTAAGATTAGCGTTCCGTTACCTTAACAAGGAATCGTTCAAGACACTGTACACCGTGTACGTCAGGCCCATACTAGAATATGCAGCACCAGTCTGGAACCCACACCTGGTCAAGCACGTAAAGAAACTAGAGAAAGTGCAAAGGTTTGCGACAAGGTTAGTTCCACAACTCAGGGGTCTGTCCTATGAAGAAAGGTTGAGGGAAATAGGACTAACAACACTGGAGGAAAGAAGGGTCAGAGGAGACATGATAACGACATACAAAATACTGCTGGGAATTGACAAGGTAGACAGTGACAGGATGTTCCAGAGAGGGAACACAGAAACAAGGGGACACAACTGGAAGCTGAAGACTCAGATGAGTCAAAGGGATGTTAGGAAGCATTTCTTCAGCCAGAGTAGTCAGGAAGTGGAATAGTCTAGAGAAAGATATAGTGGAGGCAGGAACCATACATAGTTTTAAGACAAGGTATGATAAAGCTCATGGAGCAGGGAGAGCAGAGACCCAGTAGCGGACAGCGAAGAGGCGGGGCCAGGAGCTGAGTCTCGACCCCTGCAACCACAATTAGGTGAGTACAATTAGGTGAGTACAGGGTGCAAGAAGCCTTTCTTCTAAGGAAGACTGTGTTAAGCTGAACTTCCCTGACAACACCCTGCTGCAGGGTAGGTGTGCATGGCTAATGGCAGCAGTAAATGCACATCCGAAGGCGAGGATCCACTTTGGAAAAAAACTCACACAACTTTGTGTTTGTGGAACAGAACAAAGAACTGATCAGTGATCTACTTAACACAACCTATGGGGATATTAAGTTGCTCCGCCCTCCATCAGACACGCATCACTTTAAAAAAGGGGTCAGTATCATAATCTTTGGATACCCTCCCGACATGGACCAATCCCATCTGACTCTAAGCGAGCATATCATCAAGCCCAGAAGACTTAAAGGAAAATCCCAAATTATTGCCAGTTGTATAGGCCCTGTGCCCCTCTCCCGAAATATATGGGTGCATGGTCTACGTTTCCTACCCATCGACGTGTACCTACCCCCTCAACGTAGGTGTTACAAATGCCAACACTATGGCCATGTGGCAGTAGCCTGTGGAATACTACATTCTTGGTGTGGTAAGTGTGCTGGGAAACATTCCACTAGAGAATGCACAGTAGGCTTTGACAGCCAAAAATATAAGTGTATTAACTGTAAAGAAGAAGGGGTTACAGTTTCCCATAAGAACAGCAGTCGTAACCCAAGCAACCTTCGACGTAAAAATGACAACAGTCCTTTAATGCCATTTGAGGACGAGGCCATCCAGTCTACCACAACCAGATCTGAGACTGAACCTCTGCAAAGTGTGGACGAGTCCAACCTCCCTGCAAATGATTCTGGTGATACCAGAGTGCCATCACACACACCAATTGTGGAGGAGCTAGCCAACCCTGCTAGCACATGTGGAACTACTGATAGTTCACCACCCATACCTATGCCTCCACCTGAATTTGGGGATAAGCATGTCACTCCTCCCAATACACACATCTGAAACAGTCAGACGGACACCACACATGTAACCCCCCTGGAAGCTGGAGATGAGTCAGATGCACAGGACCCACCCGCAATGAATGATGAGGTAGTCATGTCACAGGCACCAACAAAGAGCACTGATTTAACCAAGGTACCTGTTAAGGTTATAGGTGTTACAGAAAGAACTAAGTCAGAAGAGCCTTCCTCTGGAGAGGCATTTGATTCGCCTGACCTTCCTCAAATTATAACAAACTTGCAGGAAAGAATTGAGCATCTTGAACAGATGCTGACAAGTTTAATAAATATATGTAGTCAAGATGATGCTCCTGAGTGCGTTGATGATGTCAAAAGTGCATCAACAATCTCGGTTCAATTTCAAGCCATTTGTAAGAAAGTCCCAGTATGACTCAGTTTTTAGCGAGCCGCTAACCAGACTGAAAATCGAAGACCTAAATGATTTTTTTATGAGAGTGCCACATAACTTGACAGACGCATGCCTATCTGACATCACCACGACGCCAAATGACTTCGAAAAGGCAATAAATGACATGCCCATGCACTCCGCTCCAGGCCCAGACTCATGGAACTCCGTGTTAATCAAGAACTGCAAGAAGCCCCTATCACGTGCTTTTAACATCCTATGGAGAGGGAGCATTGACACTGGAGTCGTCCCGCAGTTACTAAAAACAACAGACATAGCCCCACTCCACAAAGGGGGCAGTAAAGTAATAGCAAAGAACTACAGACCAATAGCGCTAACGTCCCATATCATAAAAATCTTTGAAAGGGTTCTAAGAAGCAAGATCGCCACTCATCTTGATACTCATCAATTGCACAACCCAGGGCAGCATGGGTTTAGAGCAGGCCGCTCCTGTCTGTCCCAACTACTGGACCACTACGACAAGGTCCTGGATGCTCTAGAAGACAAACAAAATGCAGATGTTATATACACAGACTTTGCAAAAGCCTTTGACAAGTGTGACCATGGTGTAATAGCACACAAAATGCGTGATAAAGGAATAACAGGAAAAGTTGGTAGATGGATCTATAATTTCCTAACAAGTAGAACACAAAGAGTAGTAGTCAACAGAGTAAAGTCTGAGGCAGCTACTGTGAAAAGCTCTGTTCCACAAGGCACAGTACTTGCTCCCATCCTGTTCCTCATCCTCATATCGGACATAGACAGGGATATAAGCCACAGTGCTGTGTCTTCCTTTGCAGATGACACCCGAATCTGTATGACAGTGTCCAGAGTTGAAGACACTGCAAGACTCCAAGCAGACATAAACCAAATCTTTAAATGGGTTGCAGAAAACAATATGAAGTTCAATGATGAGAAATTTCAATTACTCAGATACGGAAAAAGTGAAGAAATTAAAATCTCATCGGAGTACAAAACTAATTCCAACCACACAATAGAGCGAAAAACTAATGTCAAAGACCTGGGAGTGATCATGTCAGAGGATATCACCTTCAAGGACCATAACACCGTAGCAATTACATCTGCTCGAAAAATGACAGGATGGATAATGAGAACCTTCAAAACCAGGGATGCCAAGCCCATGTTGACACTTTATAGATCGCTTGTTCTATCTAGGCTGGAATATTGCTGCACACTAACTGCACCTTTCAAGGCGGGTGAAATTGCTGACCTTGAAAATGTGCATGAACCTTCACGGCACACATAACTGCGATAAACCACCTCAATTACTGGGAATGCTTGAAGTTCCTAAACCTGTATTCTCTAGAATGCAGGCGGGAGAGATACATTATTATATACACATGGAAAATTCTCGAGGGATTGGTACCAAACTTGCACACGAAAATCACTCCCTACGAAAGCAAAAGACTCGGCAGGCGATGTAACATCCCCCCAATGAAGAGCAGGGGTGCCACTAGCACGTTGAGGGACAACAGAATAAGTGTCAGGGGCTCAAGATTGTTCAACTGCCTCCCAGCATACATCAGGGGGATTACCAACAAACCCCTGGCTGTCTTCAAGCAGGCACTGGACAGACACCTATAGTCGGTACCTGACCAGCCAGGCTGTGGTTCGTACGTTGGACTGCGTGCGGCCAGCAGTAACAGCCTGGTTGATCAGGCTCTGGTCCAACATGAGGCCTGGTCACAGACCGGGCCGCGGGGGCGTTGACCCCTGGAATTCTCTCCTGGTAAACTCCAGGTCCAGGATTCTTGGCTTCAAATGTTGCCTTGGAACTTCCTGGCAAATTGCCGGAAAATGTATAAAAAAAAAAAAAAGGTTCTGAAGATAAACACGTACAAAACTATGCTATTTGCTCTTAAGTGTCTGCACACTGTAGGCAAGAGATTGTAATAACTCACTACAATGGATAGATTACAAATCTTTTCATGGAACATTGCTTCCATTAGGAAGCGGTTGCCTGACTTACATCATATTAGTGCAACCAAGAGTATTGATGTCATCTCTTTGCAGGAATGTAGACTGAAAGAAGGAGTACCTCCACCAAAGTTGTCTGGATATGCAGCTTATAACTTAAGGTCAACCAACTGTTGTGTGATGTATGTCAGAAAGAACTTGCCACATTCACTCCTTACCCTGCAGAGACGAGTAAACATGCAGTATCATGGTGTCAGAGTATACGCAGGCGATTTTTTCATAAACATTTTTGATCTTTATGCCCCAGCAAACCAGCTTCGACCTGATGCTTTACCAGATCGCATCAATAGTGAACCTACCCTCATACTTGGAGACTTTAATGCCAGACATAAGAATATTGGTGGGTCTATAACAAACACCAATGGAACTAAACTAGTGAAATTTCTAAATGAGCATGATAATGTTCGTATTGTAGGCACTACTGAGCCCACTCACTTAAATGGAGGCATACTAGATCTGTGCCTTGGATTTAATACATCATATACGATGCATGACTCTGTCATAGTTGATGATCTTCTATCTGATCACTTCCCAAGACTCACAACTGTCAATCTTGATCATATCTCAAGCAACCAAGGAGCTAAATACAGAAGGAGGAAACTTATTCTCAACCCAGAACACAGAGAAAACTTTATTAACCACTTGCATCAATGGTATAAAGATTATGAGCCCACTGGCACACAAAAATTCAATGATGATCTAGTTACCGCTATTGAGACTGTACTCACAGATCAAGTGGGCAGGAAAAGACAACATAAACCTTCCACTAGAAATGACAATAAAAACCAATGTAAATATTATAATGACCCACAGCTACGCAATCTAACACATGCAGCTAGGAGGATTGGTAAAACATACCGTGAGTGTAGAACCCCAGATCTTCTCAGAACATTCCAAGCTGCACTAACAAATGCAAGAAATAGAAAGCAAGAACTTAGGCAACAGGAATGGGAACAATTCGTTAGTGGATTAAATAGGTCTACCCCTTTAAGTCTGGCATGGAAAGGTATAAATAAAATAACCAGGAAAAAGACTGGCAATGTTGCTCATCCCTTTCCACTTGAAAAAGAAAATGACTTCATAAATGACTGGTCCAAAATCTCCAGGCATGAAAACCTGCCATCTCATATTAGAGAAAACTTAGAGAGTGCTTCTGAAGAAATGTTGAAACTGATTAATTTTATGAGCCAAAATATTGATGAGAGTGACTGCCTCTTCACAGAGTATGAACTAGATAATGCATTAACTAAAGGTCGATCAACTGCTCCTGGAGAGGATGGTATAACC
>WNWK01048608.1:0-13491 GCA_009830355.1 Cherax destructor | reverse complement strand
TCCAGCACGAGACAGTTTTAAAGGTTGCCCCATTCCCTCAGATGTCCCCCGAGGCAAAATTCCTCCATCCCCCAAAAAGCAAACCCTCTGTTCCCCCCTATCAACAAACAGAAACCTACCCGTCCAACCGACTGCCCCAACAAAACAATGTTTTTCCTTTTTGTTTTTCGTCGTGACGCCCCCGAAGTCGACTCACATTCATGGGGCAGGAGAAGGGTTGATTTTCCAAACATTTTTGGGGTTTTCGGCCCCTCCCCCCCGCCCGGTTAACTTTGCCCATGCTTTTAGCCACTGTCCGGTTCCTTTCCTGGCGAGGTTTCAACGGGAGGATTACTCAACCCTTTTTTCCTCAGTCGTGCTGTTTCGTTAGCTACCCCATTCTTCCTTCAGCTGCTGGTAGAGTAGTAAAAAATTTCTTCAGATTGACGGACCACAAGAGATGATGAGCTGCTGTTTTCCCCCTGAGACTACATAGAGATGTGGCCACGTTTTTCCCCGAATAGTTAGTTAAGATAGGCTGCTGTTTTCCCCCTGAGCAGCTTGCTGAGATGATGAGCCCGTTGTTTGAGACTAAAAAATAGATGATGACCCGCTTTTTCCCTGAGACTAGCTTGCTATAATTCCACTTTTTCCCTGAGACCATTACAGAGATGAGACCATGTTGCCCCTGAACTAGCCTACAGAGAGATGAGCCACTGTTTTTCCCCTGAGCACTTAGCTAGAAAATAGAGCCTTGTTTTTCCCCGAGACTGTGGCTAGAGATGAGACCACTGTTTTCCCCCTGAGACTAGTTATTTAGTATGAGCTGCTTTGTTTGAGACTATTATAGAGATGATGGCCACTGTTGTTCCCTGAGATAGCTTAGCTTAGATGATGACCCTGTTTTCCCCTGAGACGGGTTGGGAGATGATGAGCCGTTGTTGCGCGAGACTGGGTTACAAGATGATGAGCCGCTTTTTTCCCGAGACTAGCCTAGCAGAGATGATGAGCCACGTTTTCCCTGAGACTAGCCAGCTGAGATGAGGGCCACCCCTGGCCCCAGTTTAAGGATGATGACCCCGGCCCGAAACCCTATGAGATGATGAGCCACTTTTTTCCCCTAGACAGCCAGCTTCCGGTTATCCACTGTCCTTAAAAATTTTTTCTGATATTTTTATTTTAAATTACTTTTGTCGAATTCAGAAAATAAACCTACCTTTTTTCACGAGAATTGTTTTTTGTAAACAAAGGGAGGGGTTTCCGGGGGTAGAAAAGATTTTTTTTCACTTGTCCCCCGTAGGGGAAACAGATAACTGGGTGTTGGTGATTTTTTAAGGGATCCGGGGGGTAGTTTTCGGTTGGGATCTAAATGAGCTGAAGGGGGGAAAAACTACGGGGAACCAAAAGGGGAAAATTTTTATTATTTTTAAATTAACTTTTTTTTTTTATAAAAAGAAAAATAAATTTTGCTTTATTTCTCAATAACAAAATTTGGCCCCGGGCCGGAATCGGGTGGAAAAACCCCCATGCTTAGAACCGGGGGTTTAAAAAAGCAAGCCAGAAAGTGCCCCCCAGACCCGATATAAACATGATATAACACTATTAAAGTACAGTTTTCAACCTGTACAAAACCAGGTATTACCCAAATACAGTCCCAATGTACTCCGGATTAAAGTACAGTCTCAACCTGTAAAAACCGGTATTACCGACAGTCTTCAACCTGTACAAAACCAGGATTTCCGAAGTCTTAACCTGTAAAAACCGGAACCCAAAAAGTTCCCCCAAACCGAAAAACCAGGTTTCCAAGAAGTCTCTCAACCGTACAAAACCAGGTTTTCCGAAGCCTCAACCTGTAAAAAAAGGTATTACCAAGACAGTCTCTCAACCTGTACATAAACCAGGTATTACCAAGTACAGTTTTCAACCTGTACATAAACCAGGTATTACAAAATACAGTCTCTCAACCTGTACATAAACCAGGTATTACCAAGTACAGTCTCTCAACCTGTACATAAACCAGGTATTACCAAGTACAGTCTCTCAACCTGTACATAAACCAGGTATTACCAAGTACAGTCTCTCAACCTGTACATAAACCAGGTATTACCAAGTACAGTCTCTCAACCTGTACATAAACCAGGTATTACCAAGTACAGTCTCTCAACCTGTACATAAACCAGGTATTACCAAGTACAGTCTCTCAACCTGTACATAAACCAGGTATTACCAAGTACAGTCTCTCAACCTGTACATAAACCAGGTATTACCAAGTACAGTCTCTCAACCTGTACATAAACCAGGTATTACCAAGTACAGTCTCTCAACCTGTACATAAACCAGGTATTACCAAGTACAGTCTTTCAGCCTGTACATAAACCAGGTATTACCAAGTACAGTCTCTCAACCTGTACATAAACCAGGTATTACCAAGTACAATCTTTCAGCCTGTACATATACCAGGTATTACCAAGTACAGTCTTTCAGCCTGTACATATACCAGGTATTACCAAGTACAGTCTCTCAGCCTGTACATAAACCAGGAATTACCAAGTACAGTCTCTCAACCTGTACATAAACCAGGTATTACCAAGTACAGTCTCTCAGCCTGTACATAAACCAGGTATTACCAAGTACAGTCTCTCAATCTGTACATAAACCAGGTATTACCAAGTACAGTCTCTCAATCTGTACATAAACCAGGTATTAACAAGTACAGTCTCTCAACCTGTACATAAACCAGGTATTACCAAGTACAGTCTCTCACCCTGTACATAAACCAGGTATTACAAGTACAGTCTCTCAGCCTGTACATAAACCAGGTATTACCAAGTACAGTCTCTCAATCTGTACATAAACCAGGTATTACCAAGTACAGTCTCTCAACCTGTACATAAACCAGGTATTACCAAGTACAGTCTCTCAACCTGTACATAAACCAGGTATTAACAAGTACAGTCTCTCACCCTGTACATAAACCAGGTATTAACAAGTACAGTCTCTCACCCTGTACATAAACCAGGTATTAACAAGTACAGTCTCTCAACCTGTACATAAACCAGGTTTATCAACCACACTGACTCACCTGAAGGCCGCCCACTTCAAGGAAAAGTCACACATTCTTATGTAATTTTTTCATAAGCCATTTTTTAAATGGCAACTGAATATTACATAAAAATATTTATACACTGCAGCTAAACCCGTCGAGTCGTACAGCGCCTGAGGAATGGGAGGTGATGGGAGGCGATGGGATGGAGGTAATGGGATGGGAGGTAATGGGATGGGAGGCGATGGATGGGAGGTAATGGGATGGGAGGTAATGGGATGGGAGGTAATGGGATGGGAGGTAATGGGATGGGAGGTAATGGGATGGAGGTAATGGGATGAGATAATGGATGAGAGGTAATGGGTGAGGGAAATGGGATGAAGGTAATGGGATGAGAGGTAATGGGATGAGAGGTAATGGGTGAGAGGTAATGGGATGGAGGTAATGGGATGGGAGGTAATGGGATGGAGGTAATGGATGAGAGGTAATGGGATGAAGGTAATGGGGTGAGAAATGGGATGAGAGGTAATGGGATGAAGGTAATGGGATGAAGGTAATGGGGTGAGAGGTAATGGATGGAGGTAATGGGATGGGAGGTAATGGGATGAGAGGTAATGGATGAGAGGTAATGGGGTGAGGGAAATGGATGAGAGGTAATGGGATGAGAGGTAATGGGATGAGAGGTAATGGGGTGAGAGGTAATGGGATGAGAGGTAATAGGGTGAGAGGTGATGGGATGAGAGGTAATGGAAAAGAGGTAATTGAATGAGAGGTAATGGGATGAGAGGTGGTGGGATAAGAGGTGATGGGATGAGAGTAATGGGATGAGAGGTGGTGGGATAAGAGGTGATGGGATGGGAGGTAATGGGATGGGAGGTAATGGGATGAGAGGTAATGGGATGAGAGGTAATGGGGTGAGGAAATGGGATGAGAGGTAATGGGATGAGAGGTAATGGATGAGAGGTAATGGGGTGAGAGGTAATGGGAAGGAGGTAATGGGATGGGAGGTAATGGGATGAGAGGTAATGGGATGAGAGGTAATGGGGTGAGGGAAATGGGATGAGAGGTAATGGGATGAGAGGTAATGGGATGAGAGGTAATGGGGTGAAGGTAATGGGATGAGAGTAATAGGGTGAGAGGTGATGGGATGAGAGGTAATGGAAAAAGAGGTAATTGAATGAGAGGTAATGGGATGAGAGGTGGTGGGATAAGAGGTGATGGGATGAGAGGTAAGGGGATGAGAGGTGGTGGGATAAGAGGTGATGGGATGAGAGGTAATGGGATGAGAGGTAATGGGATGAGAGGTAATAGGGTGAGAGGTAATTGGGTGAGTGATGGGATGAGAGGTGATGGGATGAGAGGTAATAGGATGAGAGGTAATGGGATGAGATGTAATGGGATGAGAGGTGACAGGATGAGAGGTAATGGGATGAGAGGTAATGGTATGAGAGGTGGTGGGATGAGAAGTGATGGGATGAGAGGTAATAGGATGAGAAGTAATGGGATGAGATGTAATGGGATGAGAGGTGACGGGATGAGAAGTGATGGGATGAGAGGTAATAGGATGAGAGGTGGTGGGATGAGAAGTGATGGGATGAGAGGTAATAGGATGAGAAGTAATGGATGAGAGGTAATGGGAAGAGAGGTAATGGGGTGAGAGGTAATGGGAAGAGAGGTAATGGGGTGAGAGTGATGTGATGAGAGCAATGGGATGAGAGGTAATGGGATGAGAGGTGGTGGGATGGGAGGTGATGGGATGAGAGGTGATGAGATGGGAGATGGGATGGGATGTGATGGGATGAGAGGTGTTGAGATGGGAGGTGATGGAGGAATTTGGTGGGATGTGAGTTTGTGGGATGGGATGTTGTGGGATGGGAGGTGGTTGGATGAGAGGTAATGGGATGAGAGGTGGTGGGATGAAAGGTGGTGGGATGGGAGGTGATGGGATGGGAGGTGATGAGCTGGGAGATGATAGGATGGGATGTGGTGGAGAGGTGGTGGGAGGGTAGGTGATGGGATGGGAGATGGGATGGGAGGTGATGAGATGGGATGGGAGGTGATGAGATGGGATGCGGTGGGATGGGAGGTGATGAGATGGGAGGTGATGGGATGGAAAGTGATAGGAGGTGAAGTGATCAAGTCAAGTGAGATTTAAGGAAGGGGTGACGTGCTACGGTTCTTTTTATTAAGAGATTTTCAAACATCCAGACACCTCGTTGAAGTCTCACCTCCTGGTCCTTGAAAGATGCACAATAACGAGTACTTGAGTCTCACCTCCTGGTCCTTGAAAGATGCACAATAACGAGTACTTGAGTCTCACCTCCTGGTCCTTGAAGGATGCACAATAACGAGTACTTGAGTCTCACCTCCTGGTCCTTGAAGGATGCCCAATAACGAGTACTTGAGTCTGGCCTCCTGGTCCTTGAAGGATGTACAATAACGAGTACTTGAGACTCACCTGGTCATCCATCACAGTCATCAACCCTGCACAAGACCCGTCCATCTCCATTAGATTTTTACGAAAATGTCGGAGGTTGCTGCTGTTAGTCCATAGGAGGACAGATCACATATCTTTGAGTATTTATAAAAAAAAATTTAGGTGGAAAATTCTTTCCCCCCAATTAGTGTGTAATGATGGACTTTTATAAGACTAAATGTAAAACTTAGACTAAATGTTGAACTTATAGACTACATGTAAGACTTATACATGGGAGACTTTTAGACCACATGTGGAACTTATAACTAAATCGGAGTGCAAGACAATTCAAACCAGATGTGAAAGACCTGGGAGTGAAAATATCAGATCTCACTTTCAAGGATCACAGCAGTTTTATTAGATCAACTGCAAGAAAAACAATAGGTCGTATAACTGAAATCTTGAAAACAAGAGATGCTCAGCCAGTGATGACCCTCTTCAAGGCACTCGTTCTCTCTTGGCAGGAGCATTGCTGTGTAAAAATGGTCCCCTTCAAGGCAGTCGAAATTGCTGAGCTGGAAAATGTACAGAGAACCTTCACAACTCGTATAAACAAAGTCAGATACTTAATTACTGGGAGTGCTTGAAGTCCCTAGAACTGCACTCTTTAGAACGTAGGTGAGAAAAATATAATTTACATCTGGAGGATACTGGTGCCAAACCTGCACACTGAAGTTACTCTTACGCACACAAGAGGTTTGGCACAGATGCAAGATACCTCTGGTAAAAAGCAGGAAAAGTATGAGTATACTGACAGAGACTTCAAGAAGTGTTAAGGGACCACGACTCTTCATTCAACACTCTCCCTTCATGAATAAGGGCTATCACCAACAAACTCTTAGCCGTCTAAAGATAACGATTACAGATTTTCATTTCTTTGCAATGTTTACAATGTGTAATTACAATTTTGATTTCTTAAGTACAAAGAAAGCCACTAACATGCCGGGGCATTTCAGGCAGACAAGAGAGACCCCAACAGATTCCTCAAAACAGTTCCTGATCAGCCAGGTTGAAGTGCATTAGTTGGACTGCGGGCGGCGGGCACAAAGAGCTTGATTGATCAGGCCAGCAATCAGGAGGCCTGGTCTGGGACCAGGCCGCGGAGGCGGTGACCTCCGGAAGCGACTCTAGGTAAACACGTTGGAACACAGAAAATTCTTTAATCCATAGAATAAGGATTAAAATCAACTATCAGTGTGTAAATACCGAGATGCACACTTCTTCATGGTGTGTGTATACCGAGATTCACAGTTCACGGTGTGTGTATACTGAGATACACAGTTCACGGTGTGTGTATACTGAGATACACACATCTCGAGGTATACACCGTGTGCATTTCTCCACTTTACACATATACATTAACTGATAAAATTAAGTAGCGGCATGTTTTAAACCTCTTTATCTCTGCTGGAGTCCTGGTCTGGCACCGGGCCGCGGGGCGGTGACCTCGCTAGGGCCGCGGGGCGGTGACCTCGCTAGGGTCGCGGGGCGGTAACCTCGCTAGGGCCGCGGGGCGGTGACCTCGCTAGGGCCGCGGTGCGGTAACCTCGCTAGGGCCGCGGGGCGGTGACCTCGCTAGGGCCGCGGGGCGGTGACCTCGCTAGGGCCGCGGGGCGGTGACCTCGCTAGGGCCGCGGTGCGGTGACCTCGCTAGGGCCGCGGGGCGGTGACCTCGCTAGGGCCGCGGGGCGGTGACCTCGCTAGGGCCGCGGGGCGGTGACCTCGCTAGGGCCGCGGGGCGGTGACCTCGCTAGGGCCGCGGGGCGGTGACCTCGCTAGGGCCGCGGGGCGGTGACCTCGCTAGGGCCGCGGGGCGGTGACCTCGCTAGGGCCGCGGGGCGGTGACCTCGCTAGGGCAGCAAAGTTTTGACAGCTGGACAAGTTACAGCATTAATGAACTATTTACGTGTTTATATCTGGTCTCTGGCAGCCTTCATATAACGACATATTATTTCCTCTCTTTTCTCCCCAAGCACACGCTCTCACCACTGCACCATGCCCACCTACAATATGTAAATACTTTAAGAAATGTATGTGAAACACTAGAGGTTCAATGCACAGACCTCGCTGATAGGAGTAGAGAATATCTCAACCGACCACATCGGGTGAGATGGTAACTCTCCATTCATGTTAGGAAGTCCGCGATGGGAGGAGAGTCAGATATACATTTTTTTTTTTATTTAATTTTGTGTTATTGGTTTTCCTTGCAGTGTACAGGACCTAGGACGTGTGTGTCAACAATGAAGTGGACTAGTTGGTGTGCTGCGATACTGGCGGTGATGGCTGCTGTGTTGCTCTGTGGGGGAGTCACAGCCCCGGCCAGACCATCTTCCCTAGCACGGGTCCTAGCACCCGTGGTCAGACACAGGGTATGTATACACTCCTCCCTAGCACGGGTCCTAGCACCCGTGGTCAGACACAGGGTATGTATACACTCCTCCCTAGCACAGGTTCTATCACCCGTAGTCAAACACAGGGTATGTATACACTCCTCCCTAGCACAGGTTCTATCACCCGTGGTCAGACACAGGGTATGTATACACTCCTCCCTTGCACGGGTCCTACCACCTGCGGTCAGACACAAGGTACGTGCATGTTCCTCCATAACACAGGTGGTCAGACACAAGGTACGTATACATTTACTGAATGTAATTTTTTAATTTTAAAAATTAGCTCCAATTTTTTTTAATATTGGTAAATAGTATTTGTTTTTAATCATCGCGTTACTTCAGAACAAAACATTTCTTTAACGACTTAAAACCTTTAAGCTGCACTCAAAACTAGATTCAATTTACAAAAAAGTTCAAACTAGAGCAGGAACGCCAAGGTTAGGGAAGGTGTGTCAGGAAACAGAACAAGTGTTTCCTGACGCGGGTCTTAGATATATAATAACCCACAGCTAGAGCTTTTGGTCATCTGACTGAGGCCTTCTGCTGGCTAACCGCTCCACCCCTTTAAAACTAAGGTTGGTTATAACCATACATATAACAACACCTAATTGGAGCATTCTTTCCCCTCTTTTTTACGACGCCATGAATTCTTGACTATTCAGAAAATGTTATATTTACAGAACATATACACAGTGTAGTTGCATTCCCTCCCCCTTTACAAAGCAATGTGCATTTACAGTAGTTTCACATTATTTCTCCTCAATTACAAAATCAGTGAACAAGCATTCGGGATGTTGAAGCCAACAGGTATGGATACAAATACAATATTTAAAACAAAATTTGACTAAGACTACGTTTTTCTGAGTGCGCCGGAGTGCCAGTGCCAGCTGCTCCTTCATACTGTGTCACTGTAACCAAACATGAAGTCACTTCATAAACAAAACAATTTAGCAAAACTAGAAAGAATAGCTGTCTAGATTACAGGTCCAAGGAACTATATCCAATATCCTAACAAACTTGCAACTCAGGGCATTTCCTAAATGTCTCAGACATTTATTCCTAGGAATCTCTTACTAGTTGAAAAGAAATGCATGAGCCAATAGACGATATATAATTTAGTGTACCTCAGCCCAGTAAGTTTCCAGACTACCTACCCACCCATTCCACTGGTACACAATTATGCTCTTAACATTATCAGACTGGTCCTTCAACTGAGTCAATTCTGCTTTATGGTAAACTAGAACGTTTTCGGTGGGAATAAACTAGTAGAACCTAGTGTATTTCCTCCAGAAAACGGACCAGCTATATATGTCGCAGTTAGAAATTAGTGTGGAGGGAATACAATGGCAGAAACTAGAATATTCCCTCCACACTAATTTATGCTAGTGTGTTCCCTTCGCTAGAGGAGCATTTCAGCTTCATTAGTAATGAGGACCACAGCTGTGTCATGGGAGGTTGAAAGATCGCACCTCCTTCTTTACAACTGTACCACTAGTGACAATAAGTGACCATTCTGGAGATGGTCAAGTAAACATATATATGTAAATAATAACGGCCAGCTTCCCATCAGCTAACATTTATCTAACACTACGTGTTTCAATTAAAAAAAAAAAGTGTATAGCTTCAGTTACCGCATCCTCATATATATATACATTAAAGGTGTATACCTTGCAGTGCATATACACTGAAAGTTTCCCTTCTTCCTTAAGGGGCACCTAACTTCCCCCGTCTTCTAATAACATGATTATTTTTCCACTATAATCTACCTTGTGCATAATTACTATCGCATTTGCTTTATCCGTGTCGTAAGGTGAAGTCCAGGATGTTTCCTTAATTCATGGTATAACTTAACAAATCTTTGATGACAATTGTTGTTGTAGAGGTGTGAGCTTTGCTCAGACCTCTACAAGTTAGGTGCCCTTAAATATTAAAGTATGCTAGCTGTTAATGAACTAAATACGGTGTTAATGACCCATGTGTAGCTGAAGGGTTTTAAAGCTGTCACACTATGCTTCCAGCTGGAGGAGGGAGGGCTGGCGCCGGCGCTGGTAGAAGAGCTGGTGGCTGACTTCGAAGACCCAGAGCTGCTCGACTTCCGCGATGCCGCCGGCAAGCGAGAATTCGACGAGTACGGTCACATGAGGTTCGGGAAGCGTGGCGGTGATTACGACGACTATGGTCACCTTCGCTTCGGCAGGAGCCTCCACTCTCACAAAAATCAACACTCCATTTTCCATTAAAGGGCCTCGGTTACGACAGGTTAAAAATATCAGGGACTTGACTAGTCAGCGAGAGTATTTTTTTAATAATAGTAGGTTTCCGTTTATATCTCAAGGGCAAATGTCCCGAATCATGAAAATTAATGTAATAAATCTGGTCGCGTGAAATTCACATTTAAATTATTGATTCTTAATAGATCAATAATATCTTTCTTACATGAAAATCGTGAAGAAACACTAAAGACCTGCTAAGGTTAAGACGTAAGCTGTACTCTCAGTCTTTCCCCAACATCTGCTTACACTGTGTGTTCGTACACGAACTCCTCTCCAACACAATGTAATGTGTTCACGCAGAGATTTTGCTGGGGAATAACTAAAATAATAAAGTGTGTGAACAGACGTTCCATTCATATAATGACGTATCATGACATATCTTTGGATAAATGTCATTTATTGTGAGACGTCATTGTAAGCCATCCATGTTGTGAAGTGTTTTATGTTCCTTATAGTGGCTGGAATATAGAGCGTAACCTATCTGTGCATTTTTATTCCCCCTCTACATTAGTATATTAATGTCTTTTTTTTTATTCTGACAAACTGCCTTCTTTACTTTTGACTGTATCATTAAGTCATTCGTACCACTTAAGAAGTGATTTTGTCTACGAGGCCATTCAATATAATTAACAACAAAAAGTTAAATACTATACAGCCATACACACTAACATTCACAATCCAAAACTATATTATAAAAAAAAAAAACATTCACAATAACAATAACAAAAAAATAAATTCTATCGCATTAAGTTAAAATAACTTAAATAAATTTTAATTCAATCATTAATGTCCAAAGACTTCTCTAAAGTTTCTTCAAGGTCCCGACAAAAGCCCCTCGAATTATAATAACTAACAATGGACTGAAGGGTAAAAATAAAAAGCTGAAATTGTGGTGCGCAAACTGTTATAATGCAGCATACATCATGTGCACAGGAGAGCCAAACTGTTATAATGCAGCATACATCATGTGCACAGGAGAGCCAAACTGTTACAATGCAGCATACATCATGTGCACAGGAGAGCCAAACTGTTACAATGCAGCATACATCATGTGCACAGGAGAGCCAAACTGTTACAATGCAGCATACATCATGTGCACAGGAGAGCCAAACCAACACATTACGTCAAATTCTATATAACTTGTTTCTTGTCTGTAGGGTCCATTGGGCTAGTCAATTCGTAAATACATATCAATGAATGTGGCCGGTGAAGTTACTGTGAGGCAATTATTATTATAATCAAATAGAAGCGCTAAACCACAGGGGTTATACAGCGCTGCAGGTTATTGTAGGATGCAGGGAGAGTGGGTTGTAAGAGGGAGATGGATGATTAGTAGGGTATGGAGTGCAGCATGACGGTGGATAGTGCAGGGATAGAGGGTAGCAAGAGATCGAGGTAGAAGGGACTGAGGGAGGTGCTAGAGGTATAATCTTCAGAGTTTGTGTAGTAAGTCAGTTTCTGTCAAAAAGTCAACAAGAGAGTCAGGATTAAAGGAGGGTCCATCTGCAAGAAGGGAAGGTAAAGAAAGGGCCGCAGAGCGAAGACGTCGTTGGAGGTAAATTCTGCGTGCTCGTTGATAGAGTGGGCAGTCCAACAGAATATGTCGAACAGACACTGGAACCTGACAATGCTCACAGAGAGGGGCAGGGAGCCTCTCCATGAGATACCCGTGAGTAAGACGAGTGTGGCCGATGCGAAGACGGGAGAGAGTAGTCTCCCAACCTCGACATTGGTGACAAGAAGAAGGCCAGAAACCTATAACCGGTTTAATAGAATGAAGTTTGTTATTCATCAGGTCAGACCAGCGTTGTTTCCAACGGGTGCGAAGGTGGGTAGCAATGACCGCAAAATAGTCCGTGAAAGGAACACCTCTATATGAAACTGGAAGGTCATGTACTGCTGACCGCGCAGCAGTGTCTGCCTGTTCATTGCCCTGTACGTCAACATGACCAGGGACCCAACAAAAGACAATATCTTTATGCTTGCTAAAGATACGGCGTTACCAAAGGTGGATACGAAGAACTAGGGGGTGAGGTGTATCAATTTTACGGATAGCCTGTAAAGCACTAAGGGAGTCTGAAACGACCACAAATGGTGATACAGGCATAGATGCAATACGGATAAGTGCCACAAGAATGGCATACAATTCAGCCGTAAATATGCTAGCCGAGGGTAATAGATGCCCTCGTACGAAGCTGTACGGAAAGACTGCTGCGAATCCGACGCCGTCAGATGACTTTGAACCATCGGTGTATACTGCGATGGCATGGGAATGAGAACGGAAATGGTCTAGAAAGAAAGAGCGAGAAGCCGCCGTAGGTAGTTGGGCTTTCGCGCAAGGTAGAGGAATAGAACAGACACGGACAGCAGGAACTTCCCAAGGGGGTAGAGGAAAGGGTGAAGCCACATGAACATATAAAGGCGGAAGCTGAAGGGAAGACAAGATTGAATGCAGACGAAGAGAAAAGGGACATATCAAAATATGCAAGACAACCACTATGAAAAAATAAAAGAATTCCAAGCACATTCGTGACTACTCACATTATCAAGGAACTATAAAAGGAAACATGACAACAGGGGCGACGAACAAATAACGAGCGTCTACTAACATCTGTGACAATCCTATACATGGAAGGATTGCGGAGGTCATGAGAGCGAACATAATAGCGAATGCAATGTGCATCACGACGATCGGACAAGGATGGAATGTTCGCTTCTACATAGAGGCTCTCAACCGGGGAAGAACGAAAAGCACCAAGGCATAAGCGTAATCTCTGGTGATGGATGGGTTTAAGGCTGGAAAGAGTGGCAGGAGAAGCTGCCGAATATATCTGGTCACCATAATCGAGTGTCGATAAAATTAGGGCCGAATGTAGGCGAAGGAGAGTTCTACGATCAGCCCCCCATGAAAGATGTGCGAGGGTTTTAAGGAGGTTCAGCCGGCTATGACAAGTCGCCTTCAGAGAGGTAATGTGAGGTTTCCAGGACAATCTGCGGTCAAACAGGAGGCCGAGAAACCTGACTGTATCACGTTCTGGGATACGTGAGCCGTATAGGTACAATGGATGATCAGAGACCACTGAACGTCTAGTGTGTTGTGATAAAAACACAGGCCTCATTTCTAGGCTTTATTGAACACAAAATCCATGGTACATGTCTGCAACAGAAGAAAATACATCTAATGACTACTGCTGCAGGACAGGTGATGTAAGGTGCATATGTCCTCAGAAAAGCTATAGCTACTGGCGACATATTTAAGCTTACCATGTAATCTGCATCACGAATGTATTTGTGTAAGAGCGAGACCACACGCCATGCTGGGCCATCGCC
>WNWK01048607.1:0-13492 GCA_009830355.1 Cherax destructor | reverse complement strand
GCTATTTCTCTGATTAGTGTCTTTACGTATTTCAGAGATATTGGTTTCCCGTAGCCGCTCCGTTATTCTGTGCCTTCGCCTGTATAGGGAGCGCCTCTCTTTCTATTTTGCATCTTCTCCTCCTTTTCCTTAAGGGAATTTGCCTTAAGCAAACCTCAAGCACCACAGAGTTAATTTGTTCTAGACATAGGTTGGGATCCGTGATGCTTAGGCAATCTTCCAGTTATATCATTAAGGACTTGGTTTACTTGGTCCCACCTTATGTTTTGTTATTGAAGTTGAATTTGGAGAAAGCTCCTCACGGCTGATCACATTTTGTTGATCTGGGGCTCCCGCATGCATGTCTGGACCTCTATTATGTTGTGATCTGAGTATATTGTTTTGATATGATGACATTTCGTATCAGATCATCATTGTTGGTGAAGATGAGGTCCAGCGTATTCTCTAATCTTGTGGGCTCTACTATTTGCTGGTTTAAGGTGAACTTGGTGCAGAGATTTAAAAGTTCATGCATGTGTGAATTTTCATCTGAGCTGCCTCCTGGTGTTATCTCTGCTACCACATTGTTTGCAATGTTCCTCCATTTTAGGTGCCTGAGGTTGAAATCTCCCAGTAGCAAGATGTTGGGGCAGGAGCTGAAAATTTTCCAGACAGTGGTCAATTTTCAAAAGCTGTTCCTGGAATTGTTGGGACGTTGCATCCAGGGCTTGTAGACAACCACGATGACCAGGTTTTGATTCACGACCTTATTGCTAATACTTCAACTACATCATTTGAGGCATTTAGTAGTTCTGAACATATAAGTGACTCTGTGATATACAGGCCAACCCCCTTTTGCCTGTTCACTCTGTCACACCTGTATAGGTTGTAGCCCGGATCCATATTTCATTGTCCAAGTGATCTCTTATGTGGGGTCTCTGTGAAAGCCGCAAACATAGCATTTGACTCTGTAAGCAGTCCACGAATGTAAGGTACCTTGTTGTTTGTTGCTGGCTTTAGACCCTGTATATTAGCAAAGATGAATGTAGTTGGATTGGTGGTATTGGTGGTATGGGGGTCTTTTTTCCTGACTCTAATATCTGTTGTGAGTTCATTACCTTTGTAACTTGTGAGTTCATTACCTTTGTAACTTGGAGTTCATGGACCCATTATGTACCTCTGTAATCTTTTGACTACCGCCACAGGATGGGTATGGGGTGCATAATAAAGATATCAAACTAAACTCCCACCCATTTTGATCCTCGAACTCATTCTTTCTCTTGCATCGATCTCTCCATCTGCTCTTCCTCAACTGTCCTCGACTTCACCTACTGTTCTACTCGAAAAGACTGGCACGTCACGCATTCCCTTTCTATGCTGTTTCAAAATACTCAATGGACTAAGTTTTATACTTTATGACAGACTTCTTCTACCTATCTTTCGGACAAATAATAATAATAATAATAATAATAATAATAATAATAATAATAATAATAATAATAATAGTTTATTGTGACAAGATACACAGTTATTGTAGGATTGACAAGGCGCTCCTTCGCCATGTCGGTAAAGAAAATCCTTTCATGCTCTCAAGAGCAGTACATGCATCACCACTGTCCAGAATGGTAACCAAGCTCGCGATCTTTCTCTCCTTACAGCTATCGATGCTATCCCCGTAACTATTGAAAACATCATTCTCTCAACTTTTGCAGTGGTACTGTCATTCTGCCCCATACCATTGTCAACAGAATTTCCAGACATGTGGCGATGACATTCTGGAACAGCTAGAACTCCAAGACCTCCCAATCCTCAAAGTAGACACTTTTGTCCTCCTGCATGCAGGCAGAGACGATACCCTTGTAATGTAGCTCGCTTAAGTCGTCCCTGGTCGCATCAAGCGACTCCCTCGATAACACACGCACTGTTAACACATCTATCCTAGACCAGTATTATAAATTACAATTAGATAACACCAATAGGTACTGTATGTGTAAATTGGACTGATAGGAAAGGGGTTACCATTGCAAATATAATAAGACCACCACTTACCCAACTTCATTGGTGGTCACTGGAGATCCTTGAAGCACCCACAGTACCTGTCCTATTATAACACCTAACTGGCCAGCTATGGGGTTGATATAATAAGAAAGGTTACTTAACTGTGGGTGAGGAGGTCACATCATTGGGCTGTTTGTTTCCCCTCGTTTCGATGTCCTGCTGGGTAGACACGGTTATTCTGCCAGCAGGATGATGGTGTCACTTGATTGTCCGATTAAGGAGTCTTGGCCCTTAACACTTCTACAATCCTCGGAACAGGAGTGTGAGATTAACATGTGTTCAATCTGGGAATGGTGACTTGTATCACTTCACTCATTCCCTTAATTTAAAGTTATTATCACTAATTCAAAATTCAAATTCAAATTGATTTATTTCTCTGTAAAAATTACAATGTGTGTTTTACATTTTAAGGACTAAGGACTATAATTACAAAGATGGCCGTTAGCATGCCTAGCATGCCTGGGCATGCTAGACATTTCGGGCAGACTTAATACTAGGTTTTAATCTATATTACACATTAAATATGAATATAAATTTCAAATGATTAAAGAGATTTACAATAGTGAAGCAGTTCAGGATAACTAGATTGTATTACAGATTACAGATCTTACAGGAATCAAGAAACGCGGGAAGAACTAAAAGCCATAAATGAAATTGAAAGAAACCCAAAGTATTTATTTTCTTATGCAAAATCAAAGTCGAGAACAACATCCAGTATTGGGCCCTACTTAAACGGGATGGGTCCTACACAGATGACAGCAAGGAAATGAGTGAGTTACCAAAATCCCAGTATGACTCAGTTTTTAGCGAGCCGCTAACCAGACTGAAAGTCGAAGACCTAAATGAATTTTTTATGAGAGTGCCACAGAACTTGGCAGACGCATGCCTATCTGACATTACCCTGACGCCAAATGACTTCGAAAAGGAAATAAATGACATGCCCATGCACTCTGCTCCAGGCCCAGACTCATGGAACTCCGTGTTCATCAAGAACTGCAAGAAGCCCCTATCACGTGCTTTAACATCCTATGGAGAGGAGCATGGACACTGGAGTCGTCCCGCAGTTACTAAAAACAACAGACATTGCCCCACTCCACAAAGGGGCAGTAAAGCAATAGCAAAGAACTACAGACCAATAGCACTAACGTCCCATATCATAAAAATCTTTGAAAGGGTTCTAAGAAGCAAGATCGCCACTCATCTTGATACTCATCAATTGCACAACCCAGGGCAGCATGGGTTTAGAGCAGGCCGCTCCTGTCTGTCCCAACTACTGGACCACTACGACAAGGTCCTGGATGCTCTAGAAGACAAAATGCAGATGTTAAATACACAGACTTTGCAAAAGCCTTTGGCAAGTGTGACCATGGTGTAATAACACACAAAATGCGTGATAAAGGAATAACAGGAAAAGTTGGTAGATGGATCTATAATTTCCTAACAAGTAGAACACAAAGAGTAGTAGTCAACAGAGTAAAGTCTGAGGCAGCTACTGTGAAAAGCTCTGTTCCACAAGGCACAGTACTTGCTCCCATCCTGTTCCTCATCCTCATATCGGACATAGACAGGGATATAAGCCACAGTGCTGTGTCTTCCTTTGCAGATGACACCCGAATCTGTATGACAGTGTCCACCGTTGAAGACACTGCAAGACTCCAAGCAGACATAAACCAAATCTTTAAATGGGCTGCAGAAAACAATATGAAGTTCAATGATGAGAAATTTCAATTACTCAGATACGGAAAAAGTGAAGAAATTAAAATCTCATCGGAGTACAAAACTAATTCAACCACACAATAGAGCGAAAAACTAATGTCAAAGACCTGGAGTGATCATGTCAGAGGATCTCACCTTCAAGGACCATAACACCGTAGCAATTGCATCTGCTAGAAAAATGACAGGATGGATAATGAGAACCTTCAAAACCAGGGATGCCAAGCCCATGTTGACACTTTACAGATCGCTTGTTCTATCTAGGCTGGAATATTGCTGCACACTAACTGCACCTTTCAAGGCAGGTGAAATTGCTGACCTTGAAAATGTACAGAGAACCTTCACGGCACGTATAACTCGATAAACCACCTCAATTACTGGGACGCTTGAGGTTCCTAAACCTGTACTCTCTAGAACGCAGGCGGAGAGATACATTATTATATACACATGGAAAATTCTCGAGGATTAGTACCAAACTTACAGAAAATCACTCCCTACGAAAGCAAAGACTCGGCAGGCGATGTAACATCCCCAATGAAGAGCAGGGTGCCACTAGCACGTTGAGGGACAACACAATAAGTGTCAGGGGCCACGATTGTTCAAATGCCTCCCAGCATACATCAGGGATTACCAACAAACCCTGGCTGTCTTCAAGCAGGCACTGGACAGGCACCTAAGGTCGGTACCTGACCAGCCAGGCTGTGTTTCAGTACGTTGGACTGCGTGCGGCCAGCAGTAACAACCTGTTTGATCAGGCTCTGGTCAACATGAGGCCTGGTCACAGACCGGGCCGCGGGGCGTTGACCCTGGAATTCTCTCCAGGTAAACTCCAGGCCAGGTAAGCGTGCATGAGCATGTTAGATAGGAGCGAATGGAGACAAATGGGTTTTAGAACTTGACGTGCTGTTGGAGTGTAAGCAAGGTAACATTTATGAAGGGTTTCAGTGAAACCGGCCCCTGTGGTTTAGCGCTTCTATTTGATTATAATAAATAATTCAGTGAAACCAGCAGGCCGGACTTGATTCCTGGAGATGGGAAGTACGTGCCGGCACTCTGAAGGATTTTAGATTTTGCCACCGAAGTGGCTAGTTTACTGTACACCCCATATCCATCCTGTGGACGGTAGCGCAAGAGCATATGGATACACTAAAGGCGTAGGCACTAGGCCCCAAAGGGGTTAACAATTGTACATTTGGGTTTATATTTACATTTCAATTATCTGTTACAAGCAAATTTAGGAAATTTGCTTAGTACAATTGGTATCTTATTTCATGATTAAGATATCTTGACATGTCACATAGGTTATTATACTGTCTATCTCTTTATTCCTCAATAAGTGGACAATTAATCACATAGTGTTCAAGACAGTGACCATATGCCTGATCACATAATTTGCATTTAGTTTGATCATCATCTGTGTCTCCCAAACTGCTCTGAAGGAGGAGTGTTAATTAATGTTCAGTTTTGTAGCTGTAGTGCAAGCATGCCTCTGGCAAGACAGTGATGGAGTGAATGATGAAAGTTTTCTTTGTCGGGCCACCCTGCCTTGGTGGGAAACGGCCTATGTGTTAATAAAAAAAATATATAAAAGTACAGAGACAGGCATTTACAAGCCAAAATGACACACTGACGCAAATAACAGTTCTTCCAAGGGGACCATTCCTCCTTAAACTCTTTTCTATATCAGAGTCTATGAAAACGTAGCACTTAAGACTCTTTAAACTCTTTTCTAATTTCGTCAAGAGTTCTTACTCCTTCTCAGGCTGTGCTATACCCTAGTAAAGGGTTTCCAAAACACTGGTGACTTCTGAAGAAATGTAGAGTGGCGCTGAACTGTCTAGTCTAGTGAGACAAGAAACCACTCCTTGTCAGGAGTGGGTGTGTGATATGGAAATAAATGGTATAATATACCGACACAATGGAAAAATATACACATAACCAGTGTAATGTGATCCTTTATTGACAACGTTTCGCCCACGCAGTGGTCTTTATTGAGTCACAAACAGATCTACCTGGATAAAAGATACATGAGTATTTATAGGATTTAGTCAGGTGGATAATGCTGGGTCAGGTGGAGAATGCTGCATGTGACAATCTTCAGAGTAGGGTGATTGAGTCTTAAACCTTGGGTAGCTTAAAAAAAGAGATTGGATAAGTATATGGGTAGACCTTCTGCAGTGTTCCATTCTTAAGATCTTATGTGGGATAGCGATGAAGAATTTTCTTGGCAATAGGTTCAGTTATGTTGTAGAAGCCGTTGTTCTGGTGTGTGAGACACACACACAGTAACACTGTGGAGGTGTATAAATGCAAAACAGGAATTAATATAGGGATGTAAACAGCGTTTGATAAACGTATTAGGTTGGATAAACAAATGAGTGAGAGGGGTTGGATTTGAGTGGGACTTGCACATGAGTAAATACAGTTTCCAAAGCTTATTGCTTGGGTAGCATTGAAAATGTGGTTGGGCAAATATTCTGTTAGTGAGATGGATTGTGAAGGACCTACCTAGTATAGGCCAACAGGCCTGCTGCAGTGTTCCTCCTTTCTTATGTTCTTATGGAGGAACACTGCAGAAGGCCTACTGGCCCATACAAGGCAAGTCCTTATCAAAATCACCACTACCCAAAGCTACCCAAGAATTCACTCCCGCACCCACGACACCAATCAAACCCATTCTCCTTTGTGGTCAGTGGTCACGAGTGGTCGCAGTCCCTGAGCTGCTTTGGAAATTAGTGTGAAGGGGTACAATTATGGCTAGCTACTGCAGTGTTTTAAAGCGTGAGGTTGGGGTGTTGAGGAGGGAGCTCCTGCTTCTCCAGGAGGAATTTAGGAGGCTGAAGGTTCACCTCTATAGCTTTGGAAGTGAGAGTGAAGTGGCTGGAGTGGCGGAGGGGACAAGGGATACCAGTAGTGAGGTGCAGTCTGCCACTACCTGGGAGGAGGGTAAAGGGGAGAAGGAGGAAAAGGCTACCAGGAGTGAAGTGCAGTCCAGCACCTGCTACAAGTGGCAAGTGGTTCCCAGTAATGGCAGGAACATCAAAATAAGGAAAGTTAAGAGAGAAGATTTGAAGGTAGGAAATCGCTTCTCTGTTCTTCAGGATGAGTGTACTCCAGAGGCCAGTGAAGGTAAAGGCAAACGCATTGCGGACAGGGATGGAATACAGCGACTCCGACAGGGTGACTATCTCTTTGTGTGATGTTTCTGGCACGCCTCTTCCCCCGAACTACTGGAGGGGCTCGGGCTCCGGGCGGGGAGCGCTTGCCATGGTGCGCCGACAAGATGCTGTGCAACTTGTGGCACTCACTGGAGGTATGACTGGATGTATGGTGGTAAACGCAATTGCCTTCCCGGTGCTGTGCACGGGGACGGTGATTAACTCGGCGTGGGGACTGAGATTTATAACACTCAGAACGGTAATGACCTTTTTTACCGCAGTTAAAACAGGTAACCACGCGCTTTGCGGGTGGTGCTGACGGCAAAGTTGTCTTGCTAGCCTCATGACCTGACCTGCCATTTTGACTTGGCTTGGTCTGAGGTTTACTGTTCATCCTAGCCTTGTATGCTGATTGCTGGACAGCTGCAGCAAAAGTGACAGGGGGTTGCACAGGTGGCGACACAAGAGTTGACGATTGAGGGACTTGCAAGGGAGTAGCAGCAGGGCGACAAGCCTTGTCTTTCTCGCCCGGCGGCTTGACTTTGTCAATGACATTAAAGGCGCCCAGGACTTCGTCCTTGGGGCCGATCCCTAATTTGTCGATGATACCACGGAGATGGGGTGGGGCATCTCTTCGCATGATGCCTGCAGCGAGCATGGGGATGATGTCTTCAAGTTTTATACTATCGTCATCAGTGACCCACTTGGTACCACGCATAATGTCAACAAAATCTGTCGATGCGTGCTGGAAACGACAGACGCAAGCAAAGGGGCTTTCATCTGGGGATTGGCACTCATTCAAGACGCTAGTGATAATGTCAAGGTAATAGTGCTGATGCCTACGCCAGAAGTAATTACAGAATTCTTCCTTAAGCTTGGGCCATGACTTCAAATCACGCACTTCCTTCAAATCTAAGAAGGAAACGATAACACTTAGGGATTTGTCCACAGCCACCGCGGCAGCGTTTATGTAATGTGCATCAGTGGGGTTATCGCTTTGTCCCTTAACTGTCGTCTCGACAGATTTGAACCAAGTCTCTAACATACTGGAGCGACCATCGAACAAAAGGGACGGACGGGAATGACATGAAGTACCATTCGTGCTTGTGATATTGGCTACTGCCTGACCAATCGTTGGGAAGGCTGTGTCCTCATCCCGATGGGTCATAACAGCAGGGGCATCAGTGCCAGCGGGGCAGAAGCTTGGGAAAAATGGGAAAAGGTCGTGGAACTCTGTGAAAACGGGGAAGTTTAGTAAAGAGTGGCAATAAAATGCTATGAGCAGTAGGCGTGCTGAGCGCTCTGTTTACACTGGGGGATTTGTCTGAGTGCGCTGCTGACTGTAGCTTTGGGAAATGCAGACGGACATGGGGAAATTACAAACAAACTAATAACAAAAAAGGCACAATACCGTGACTGGAACAATACACACACAACCAGCACATATAAAAAGAGTGGAGCTTACGACGACTTTGTAAATGGTCCAAGTCGGACCGAAACGTCGTCGTAAGCTCCTCTCTTTTTATATTTGCGGGTTGTGTGTGTACAAACAAACTAGGCAGGATGCAAGGTTATGAAACTGAAGGGCTGCAACAGGTACTTTAACAACAAGAAAAATTTACTTTACAGTTTTCACTGGGGGAAATTTGAGATACTGTTCATTAACACAAAAAAAAAATTAAATCACTGCTGTAGCTGGAAGGAGGATGTTGATTGCAGAATGAGGCGCGGGAGACACAGCAGGTGCCTGGCTTGGCGTGGTTTGGCTTGGCTTGGCTTGGGGGACAAACTGGGTTCCCACGTGGTCTAGCCGGGAGTGGCTTCTTGAAGAACTCGGAGAAAACAACACACAGACGGCGATCTGGATATAAGAACATAAGAAAGGAGGAACACTGCAACAGGCCTACTGGCCCATACTTGGCAAGTCCATGTCAAAACCAACCCACCAACAAAAATATTTGTCCAACCTATCTCCATCCAAGGAACAAACCCCGACAACCTTCACCCCGACAACCTTCCCCCCAACAATTGTGCAAGTCCCGTTCAAATCCAACCCTTCTCACTCACAAGAAAACAGAAATAAGGAACACTGCAGCAAGCCAACTGGTAGACGCTAGGCAGTTCCCTTAAAACCCAAAACCAATCCCACAAACAAAAACTCCTACCCACCCCACCTACTCCATCCATGGAATATGCTTTGATAATCAGGGCACTATAAAACAGGGTACTGGAAGAGCTGGAGCACATGATCCATCACAAGAGCACCAAAGGAGCTGAAGCACCTGGTCCATCACCAGGGCACTGAATGAGCCGAAGTAACTGGTCCATCACCAGGCCGTTGAAGGAGCAGAAACACCTGGTCCATCACCAGGGAACTGAGGGAGCCGAAGCACCTGGTCCATCACCAGGGTACCATTGGAGCCGAAGCACCTGGTCCTTCACCAGAGCACTGAGGGAGTGTAGAATCGTAGTAGCAGGAGGGGTATAGAGTAGGTGCTTGGTGGTGTGAGGGTAGGCCGCAGCCACACCCTGGGGTAGGCGCGAGTGGGAACACAACACCAGCACACCCAAAACGACCTAACCTTGCGTCTCTTGTAGCTGTAGGAAGGGCGTGGGGACCCTGGAGGATGCAGGAGAAGGGTGCAGGAGAAAGCTGGAGAACTGTAGAGTAGGAGTTGAACACACACGTGACTGCTTCAGGCTGGAGATGATGCCTTGACGCCGATGTCCCGATTTTGTGGAAAAATCAAGGACGATGATCTGTCTCAGGCACGTAATAGATGCTGGAGACGACGGATGACACTATAAGCCAGCGGATGAACTGGATATGACTGGCTGGTCGGATGGTCGGCTGGTCCCCTACACTCCACACTCTGCCATGGCCCACTACTGTCACCAATGTTATTCCTATTCTTGACTTACTTCTTTTTAGGTCTAGTGCAGTAGAATGGTAGCATAGGTGAAGAGATATGGCCGTGGACTAGATGACACTTTATTGTCAAGAGATATGGATACACACGGGTGCAGAGCGTGAGAGGGGACCAGGAGCCAGCTAGGGTAGAACCAGCTTCAATGAGGTAGGCCGCAGGAGTGAGAAAGAAACATGGCAGGCCAGCCTGACCTTGATAGGCCTAGAGGGCAGCACCGGAGTGCCGCGTAATTTGAAAGGGACTAAGTATAGGCTGCTTACATGAATGACTTACTGAATGACTTGACTGACTTACTGAATGACTTGACTGACTTACTGAATGACTTGACTGACTTACTGAATGACTTGACTGACTTACTGAATGACTTGACTTACTGAATGACTTGACTGACTTACCGAATGCCTTGACTGACTTACCGAATGACTTGACTTACTGAATGACTTGACTGACTTACTGAATGACTTGACTGACTTACTGAATGACTTGACTGTCTTACTGAATGACTTGACTGACTTACTGAATGACTTGACTGACTTACTGAATGACTTGACTGACTTACTGAATGACTTACTGAATGACTTGAATGACTTGACTGATTTACTGAATGACTTAAAGTTAGACACTCAGTACAACCATCGACTTCAGTTCCAGAACCTCTACTATCCACCTCAGCCCAGTAGGGCCACAGCAGAACTCTCCACTCTCTTCACAATCTACAAATTAAGGTAAATACTATTATTTCTGTTACATTTATAGTCTTAAGCAGTAAAAACAACATAATACATCACGATAATGAACTACAATTATATATTCACTTTTATTTTTGTAAGATCTGTTGGTCTAAAAAAAACTTGTTTGGCTTTTTGGGGACTCCCAGGAATGTAACCCTATTTTTCCCATAAGTTCTTTTAATTATATAACACGAAATTATCTAACACGACATTTTCAGGAACGTAACTACCGTGCTAAATGACGATCTACTATATTCGGTGTTCGCAGCGCCCTCTGGAATGGATTAATCACGAACTCCAGGGGTCCACTGTATATGCATTTTATCGTTCTGGGGCACTTTAAATGCCTAGTACAGTGGACCCTAGCCTAACGAGCACCCCAGAAATCGTACAATTATGTAAGTATAATATTGTAAGTGCTTGTGGAAGTGTATTTTTGGGGGTCTGAAATAGACTAACCTACGTGACATTATTTCTTAAGGAAGTAAATTCATTCGGTAATGGCACTTGAGCAGGCTTCTGAAATGAATTTTGCTCGTTAGGCGGGGGTCCACTGTACTCACCTAATTGTAATCACCTAATTGTGGTTGCAGGGGTCGAGACTCAGCTCCTGGCCCCCCCGCCTCTTCACTGTCCACTACTGGGTCTCTGCTCTCCCTGCTCCATGAGCTTTATCATACCTCGTCTTAAAACTATGTATGGTTCCTGCCTCCACTATATCTTTCTCTAGACTATTCCACTTCCTGACTACTCTGTGGCTGAAGAAATGCTTCCTAACATCCCTTTGACTCATCTGAGTCTTCAGCTTCCAGTTGTGTCCCCTTGTTTCTGTGTTCCCTCTCTGGAACATCCTGTCACTGTCTACCTTGTCGATTCCCCGCAGTATTTTGTATGTCGTTATCATGTCTCCCTTGACCCTTCTTTCCTCCAGTGTTGTTAGTCCTATTTCCCTCAACCTTTCTTCATAGGACAGACCCCTGAGTTGTGGAACTAGCCTTGTCGCAAACCTTTGCACTTTCTCTAGTTTCTTTACGTGCTTGACCAGGTGTGGGTTCCAGACTGGTGCTGCATATTCTAGTATGGGCCTGATGTACACGGTGTACAGTGTCTTGAACGATGCCTTGTTTAGGTAACAGAACGCTAATCTTAGGTTTGCCAGTCGCCCATATGCTGCCGCAGTTATCTGGTTGGTGTGTGCCTCCGGAGACGTGCTTGGCGTTATACTCACCCTAAGGTCTTTCTCCTTTGCCGAGGTTTGTAGCCTTTGTCCACCTAGCCTATATAAGTGTGAGTGGGGTAGCCAGATGGGGGTTACATACCTACCACACTTTGATACCTACCTACCTTACTATTCACCTTGCACCCTATATTAACCCTTTTGGGGTCGACAGGCCTTCTCGGAAACTTGTTCCTGGGGTCAAACATTTTTTGGAAAAAAAAAAAAAAATTCTTATGAAATTATAAGAGAATCTTTTTCCGATCATAACGCTACCAATATTATGAAATTTGATCGAAAACTAACGGAATTATGCTTTCGCGAAGTTAGTGGTATCGACATTTACGCATCGGCAATTTCACCCACTTTGAGCCCTATTTTCGGCAAATTCCAATGTTTTAGTCTACTAAAATTATAGCTATTTCGCTAGAACTCAATTTCTTCTATCGATTGAGTACAAGAAACCGCCTATTTATCAATTTCCACTACCCAAAATAGTGGTCAGAAAATGGCAATTTGGCCAATTTCACACAAATTTCAAACGATGCCAATTTCAAAATAGGGTCCAGAATAAACAAGGTAGACATTCCTGGCACTAAAATAACATCTCTGTTCATTAGTCACGTCTCCAGGCCCCTCTTACATTACTTTTGCTTTTCATTTTCAATTTTTATTCTCACAAAAAATAGAAGATTTACTGTTATGTATACCACTGCATCATTGTAAAAATGGTATTAATAATATCACAGCACTTGTGCGTGAATATTAGACTTGCCAGTTGATGTGTATTGGACGCATGGTGTGATTTGTTTACTCTTGTGCTAACTCAGGTACTAATTTACTTTACTTTCATTGTTTGCTATCATTTTCCCTAGCTCCTTTATTCCCAGCTTTAGTAAACTACCATAGTTCAATTAATTGCATTTGTATAAATTGACTAAGGTACAAATTCACGTGCCAAGAACTCTGTCAAATACCCTGTATCTCTACAAACTCTTATTAAAAATTTGTAATAATCAAATAGTTCCTAAGCATTTATTCTAGTATCATATTATTAAGTTTAGTATTATCTATTCTTCTCAGGTCTAGTTATAGAATCACATCAAATCTTATGATTACAGGAATTGATCCTGATATCAACCTATTATTAAATGACTTACATGATTCCAACAGCAACTGTAACTATTACACAGCAGATCAAGCAAAGACATTACTCAGAGCCAACAATAACATAACTATCTTCAATTACAATGTTAGATCTTTGAGCAAACATTATGATGACCTCACAGCACTACTCCAATCCCTCCAGACCAATATGTCAATCATCACACTCACTGAGACCTGGCTGAAGCCTGATACTACAGATGTCTATGCCATCCCAGGTTACACAGCCATTCACAATTGCAGGACAGATCAGCAAGGGGGTGGAATAGCTATATATTACTCAGATCAACTTGAATGTATCAATAACTCTTGCATAAGGGATGAGCATGGAGAATATATTATAGCTAAATTTAAATCAAAAGACCTGCAAAAACCCCTCACAGTGATAAACATCTACAGATTACCACAGTCAAACATTCACCATTTTAGTGAAAAACTAGGTAACCTAATAACTGATGCACACATGAACAAAGACCATTTGCTGCTCACAGGAGACTTCAATATAAATCTCCTACATGACCAGGACCCACAAGTAACAGAATT
>WNWK01048606.1:0-13492 GCA_009830355.1 Cherax destructor | reverse complement strand
AAAATTTGGAATTCATTACCTGTCATTGCCAAAGAAACCCTGCCTTTACCCCAATTCAAAACGATGCTAAAAACCACCTTCTCACCCAAACCTAAGTGCTCAATATCACACATTCCCAACAAAGTAGAATAATCACTTAAGTGTAAAAACCTGACTAATCACTTAAATGTAAAAACCTGTTATGAATAATACATACTAAGCTAACTATTTCCATAACATTTACATTATAATGACCAAGTAAACTGTAACTGCAATGCAATTAATTGTTTTAAATTGTTATCTCACTCAATTAGTTGCATTGCTACAATTAATTGATATGTTCAACTTATATTCAAACTTTATAACTTAGATACGCAATTATACTTATTTTATAAATTATCAACCATAACTTTTTACCATGTAGTCTATAATTAAGTAGTCCTAAGAATGCCTGCAATGCACAGCATATTAGGGGCTTTTGGCATGTACATCTCATTAATACCTATGTATCTTGTCTACCCAACCATGTATCATTGTACCATGTCTCAATAAATTATTATTATTATTATTATTATTATCATTATTAGTATGTATGTATGTATATACTAATATATATATATATATACTAATATATATATATATATATATATATATATATATATATATATATATATATATATATATATATATATATATATATTATATATATATATATATATATATATATATATAAAAATATATATATATATATATATATATATATATATATATAATATATATATATATATATATAATATATATATATATAATATATATATATATATAATATATATATATAATATATATATATATATAATATATATATATATATATATATATATATAATATATATATATATAATATATATATATATATAATATATATATATAATATATATATATATATAATATATATATATAATATATATATATATATATATATATATATATATATATATATATATATATATATATATATATATATATATATATATATATATATATATATATATATATATATATATATATATATATATATATATATATATATATATATATATATATATATATATATATATATATATATGTCTCTGTCTGTCTCTGTATATATATATATATATATATATATATATATGTCTCTGTCTGTCTCTGTATATATATATATATATATATATATATATATATATATATAACGAGAGAGAGAGACAGAGACAGAGACAGACAGAGATAGAGAGAGGTGTCCTGTAGCTCGATCGCTAGCACTCAGCTCACACGCTGAGGTCCGGGTTCGAATCTCCACCGGGACGGCTGGAAAACATTAGGGACGTGTTTCCATAAGACACCTGCTGTCCCTGTTCACCCATCAGTTTAAAATGGGTACCTGAGTGTTAGTAGACTGGTGTGGGTCGCATCCTGGGACAAAACTGACCTAATTTGTCCGAAATGTTCAGCATAACAAGGGGCTTTCTACATAGTAGTATGTCATTGATGTCAGCTAGGCCTGTATACCTTGTACATGTACTTGTAGTAAATAGTTATTATTATTATTATCATAAATGAGTTTAGTTAAATTCTGGACAGATTTTGTTCAATCAAAAAGAGTGTTATCAACCTTCATATAATAAATTTTAAGTTTCTCACCAAACACATTTTCTGGATGATTAAAAGACACTCACCCTTATCTTAAGGCTGACTTCTGAACCCACTCCTTCCATGTCAAAAAAATATTTATCTCTGGAGCACTAAATTTCTCAACGTAAACATTTGTTAAGTTATTTCCTAAGCTTCAGAGGGAGAAACATATGACGTCACGCGAGTCTTAACATCCACGATATTATCTTACATTATTAAAGTTTTTTTGAGCGTATGTATGAATTTATTTCAGCAATGAATATACTTAAAACTATGGCTCAACGTAAAATCAAAAGATTATTCATGTGTTAGCTCCAAATAAATAAAAAAAATATTCATTACGTTATTGTTGTTGTGTTAAGGGCTATTAACGGCTTACGCCGTATAAGCCCTGCCTCCCAATGCCCATGAAATAAATAAATACACTTAGTGGCCACTTTCTAAGGTACACCCTTCTTGCATTTGGTATGGCTCATTTTCCCGTTTGCCCAGAGAACAGCTCGAATTCTTCATGGCATGGATTCAACAAGGTGCTGGAAACATTCCTTAGAGAACCTGGTCTAAAAAACAAAGACTCACAATACTATGATTGGAACAGTACACAAATAACCCGCACATAGGAGAGAGAAGCTACAATTTTTTCGGCTGCACATTCAATGATGCGAATCTCCAGTTCCACTACACCCTAAAGGTTTAAGAAAAATCTGACCCTATCATCTGTGAGTCTCAGCAGAAATCGCGATTCGTCAGATTTTTTTTTCAATCTTCCACTATCCAGTTTTTGTAAGCCTGTGCCTAATGTAACCTCAGTTTTCTGTTCTTAGCTGATAGGAGTGGAACCCGATGTGGTCTTCTGCTGCTGTAACCTATATCCACTTGAAGGTTCGACGCATTGTGCGTTCAGAGATGTTCTTTTGCATACTACTGCAGTCACGCAAGGTTATTTGTGTTACAGTCGCCTTCCTCTCAGCTGGAACTAGTATAGCCATTCTCCTCCGACCTCTCATTAAAAAGGCGTTTTTGCCAACAGAATTGCTGCTCATTGGATTTTTTTGTTGCTGTTGTTTTTCACAACATTCTCTGTAAACTCTAGAGACTGTTGTAAGTGAAAATCCCAGGCAATCAGTAGTTTCTGAGGTACTCAAACCATCCCATCTAGCACCAACAATCATTCCACAGTCAAAGTCACTTAAATCACATTTCTTCCCCATTCGGATGTTCAGTCTGAACAACAACTGAACCTCTTGACAAGAATGGAAACATTGGGCGTGTTTCATTACACCTGTTATCCCTGTTCACCCATCAATAAAATATGTATCTGGGTGTTAGTCGACTGGTATGGGTCGCATCCTGGGACAAAATTGACCTAATTTGCCCGAAATACTCTGCATAACAAGGGGCTTTCTATAAAGTAGTGTCATTGATATCAGTTAGGCCTGTATACCTTGTACATGTACTTGTAGAAATTAAGAATAAAAGAATAAAGATTTTAATTCTTTGTAAAGGTTACAATGTAATTACAATCTTGGTTTGTTAAGTACAAAGAAAGCCACTATCATGCCGGGGCATTTCGGGCAGATAATAATAATAATAATAATAATAATAATTATTATTATTATTATTATTATTATTATTATCATTATTATGTCTGCATGGTTTTAGGTACTGAAGAGCTGTAACGTGATTGGCGGATTAAATATTTGCATTAACGAGCAGATGTATCTAATAAAGTAGCCGCTGAGTGTATTGCCCAAAGCTGGGAGATGAAATGAAACGGAATAAGAGTTCCATTTTCAAATAGAATAGGAACAAAAAGTTCCCAGTAGGTTAGGTGGATATCCCCTTACCTAAGACCAAGCAGAGCACTTACACCCACATCTGTTGTTGTTTGATATCTTTATTATGCACCCCATACCCATCCTGTGGGCGGTAGTCAAAAGATTACAGAGGTACATAATGGGTCCAGGGACTGGACCCCAAAGTTTTGATAGCTGAGCAAGTTACAAAGGTAATGAACTCACAAGTTACAAAATTAACCCCTTACCAGGCCACGCATCAAATTTGAGACACTGCAACATTTGCAACCTATATTCTGATAATATAAGCAATTCTAAGACATATTTATTTGTGTTCATTTGTCAAGTTTGTTTATTTTAGGCGCCTCTTAAATACCCTCTATGGCAGAATCAAATATGAGGCACACCTGGCCTGGTAAAGGGTTAATGAACTCACAAGCTACAAAGGTAATGAACTCACAAGTTACAAAGGTAATGAACACACAAGTTACAAAGGTAATGAACTCACAAGCTACAAAGGTAATGAACTCACAAATTACAAAGGTAATGAAACATGTAAGTAAATTTACTTACTTACGTTTATACATGGTTACAATCATGAACAAATTATAAAGTAATGAACAATTCACTAGTCTACACCCGGTCACAACTGTAATGAGTTCTTGGTGCAAATTTTAATTGTTGGGTCACACACACACACATACATACACACATACATATATACACACACACACATACATACACACATACATATATACACACACACACATACATACACACATACATATATACACACACACACACATACACATTACGTTATTGATAACGACATATAAAATACTGCGAGGAATAGATAAGGTGGACAGAGACAAGATGTTCCAGAGAGGGGACACAGAAACAAGGGGTCACAATTGGAAGTTGAAGACTCCTATGAGTCAAAGGGATGTTAGGAAGTATTTCTTCAGTCATAGAGTTGTCAGGAAGTGGAATAGCTTAGAAAGCGACATAGTGGAGGCAGGAACCATACATAGTTTTAAGACTAGGTTTGATAAAGCTCATGGAGCAGGAAGAGAGAGGACCTAGTAGCAATCAGTGAAGAGCGGGCCAGGAGCTATGACTCGACCCCTGCAACCACAAATAGGTGAGCACACACACACACGGGGCCAGGAGCTATGACTCGGGGCCAGGAGCTATGACTCGGGGCCAGGAGCTATGAATCGACCCCTGCAACCACAACTAGGTGAGTACACACACACACACACATATATACATACACACACACACACGCACATACAACAGGCCCAGTTTTCAATCGACATGTGCATAGGACAAAATGGTAATTAATACACATACATACACACACACGTGGCAATGCACTCCGCTCCAGGCCCAGACTCATGGAACTCCGTGTTCATCAAGAACTGCAAGAAGCCTCTATCACATGATTTTAACATCCTATGGAGAGGGAGCATGGACACTGGGATCGTCCCGCAGCTACTAAAAACAACAGACATAGCCCCGCTCCACAAAGGGGGCAGTAAAGCAATAGCAAAGAACTACAGACCAATTGCGCTAACGTCCCATATCATAAAAATCTTTGAAAGGGTTCTAAGAAGCAAGATCGCCACCCATCTTGATACCCATCAATTGCACAACCCAGGACAGCATGGGTTTAGAGCAGGCCGCTCCTGTCTGTCCCAACTACTGGACCACTACGACAAGGTCCTGGATGCTCTAGAAGATAAACAGAATGCAGATGTTATATACACAGATTTTGCAAAAGCCTTTGACAAGTGTGACCATGGTGTAATAGCACACAAAATGCGTGATAAAGGAATAACAGGAAAAGTTGGTAGATGGATTTATAATTTCCTAACACGTAGAACACAAAGAGTAGTAGTCAACAGAGTAAAGTCTGAGGCAGCTACTGTGAAAAGCTCTGTTCCACAAGGCACAGTACTTGCTCCCATCCTATTCCTCATCCTCATATCAGACATTGACAGGGATATAAGCCACAGTGCTGTGTCTTCCTTTGCAGATGACACCCGAATCTGTATGACAGTGTCCACCGTTGAAGACACTGCAAGACTCCAAGCAGAAAACAATATGAAGTTCAATGATGAGAAATTTCAATTACTCAGATACGGAAAACGTGAAGAAATTAAAATCTCATCGGAGTACAAAACTAATTCCAACCACACAATAGAGCGAAAAACTAATGTCAAAGACCTGGGAGTGATCATGTCAGAGGATCTCACCTTCAAGGACCATAACAATGTAGCAATTGCATCTGCTCGAAAAATGACAGGATGGATAATGAGAACCTTCAAAACCAGGGATGCCAAGCCCATGTTGACAATTTACAGATCGCTTGTTCTATCTAGGCTGGAATATTGCTGCACACTAACTGCACCTTTCAAGGCGGGTGAAATTGCTGACCTTGAAAATGTGCAGAGAACCTTCACCGCACGCATAAGTGCGATAAACCACCTCAACTACTGGGAACGCTTGAAGTTCCTAAACCTGTACTCTCTAGAAGGCAGGCGGGAGAGATACATTATTATATACACATGGAAAATTCTCGAGGGCTTAGTACCAAACTTGCACACAAAAATCACTCCGTACGAAAGCAAAAGACTCGGCAGGCGATGTAACATTCCCCCAATGAAGAGCAGGGGTGCCACTAGCACGTTGAGGGACAACACAATAAGTGTGAGGGGCCCAAGATTGTTCAACTGCCTCCCAGCATACATCAGGGGGATTACCAACAAGCCCCTGGCTGTCTTCAAGCAGGCACTGGACAGGCACCTCAAGTCGGTACCTGATCAGCCGGGCTGTGGTTCGTACGTTGGACTGCGTGCGGCCAGCAGTAACATCCTGGTTGATCAGGCTCTGGTCCAACAAGAGGCCTGGTCACAGACCGGGCCGCGGGGGCGTTGACCCCTGGAATTCTCTCCAGGTAGACTCCAGGTAGACAGGGAGCAAAGTCAGGGTATTTTTCCAGAATGGTCTGTAATATACCACTGTGGATAAAATACTTTGACATATCTTGAACATTTCTGAGTGAGTTGTCTCTGAATTCATTAATTTTATCGCACTCCAGTACATACTGGCGCAGGGTGTGACAATAATCTGAGATAGTAACCGGCAGATCTGTTTATGACTTGATAAAGCCCACTGTAATAATAATAATAATAGTTTATTTAGACATGGTACAATGATACATAGTTAGGTAGACATGATACATGATATATAGGTATAAATGAGATGTACATGCCAAAAGCCCCTAATATGCTGTGCATTGCGGGCGAAACGTTGTCAATAAATATTCACATTATATTGCTTTATGTGTTTATATTTCCATAGTAACCGGCTCTTCACCAAAGCCGTAAAAGGCACAGTGCAGAAAAATGGAGCTGATGAATAGTGCCCCGGCTTTTAAATGTGTCCAATAGGATGAGAACGTGTCCCAGGAAGAATAGGGCAACTCTGTCACCGATGCTCAGGCGAGATCGAGACATACACATATTAAGAAATCTATTTTTTTTACGTCATCTGTTTATCTCCTTGTAACCCTCAGGAAAATGTATGATTTCACGATATTCCCTGTAATCGCTTGAAATATATTATAAGGATTTCTAAACTCGCTTTCCCTTTACCTATATATATTTTTGTAACATTGATTTTTATATTTATGTTGTATTTTGCATAAATATTTTTTTTTACTTCACTAGAAAAATATTTTTCTAAATGTCAACTAGTTTTAACTATAAATGAAGGCTACTCGTTGGGAAAACGAAGGAATTAATTATGTTCTTATGTTCTTGTGTCGTGAGTATGGGAGTAAATTCTTAGGTAGTGGTGGTTTTGATATAAACCTGCCTTGTATGGGCCAGTAGGCCTTCCGCAGTGTTCCTCGAGGTGTACAAGTGGATGATGGGCATAAACAAAGGAGATATTAATAAAATACTGAGGATATCGAACCAAGTAAGAACGAGAAATAACGGATTTAAATTGGATAAATTTAGATTTAGAAAGGACATAGCGACTGGTTTTCGAACAGAGTTGTAGATGCTGGAACAATCTTCCGAGGGGGAGAGGCTATGACCTGGTGGCAAAGAGATTGGACAAATATTGAGTGGAGGCTGGGTTTGATTAGTGTCGTGAGTACAGGAGTAAATTTAGGTAGTGGTGGTTTTGATAAGGACCTGCCTTGTAGCCAGGCCTTCAGTGTTCCTCCATTCTTATGTTCTTATGTTCAGAGAGTCACGAGGCAAGGCTCACATAAGAACATAAGAACATAAGAATGGAGGAACACTGCAGAAGGCCTACTGGCCCATACAAGGCAGGTCCTTATCAAAACCACCACTACCTAAGAATTTACTCCTGTACTCACGACACTAATCAAACCCAGCCCCTCCCACTCATATATTTGTCCAATCTCTTTTTAAAGCCACCCAAGGTCCTAGCCTCTATCACCCTACTCGGAAGATTGTTCCACGCATCTACAACTCTGTTCGAAAACCAGTACTTGCCTATGTCTTTTCTAAATCTGAATTTATCCAATTTAAATCCGTTATTTCTCGTTCTTACTTGGTTCGATATCCTCAGTATTTTATTAATATCTCCTTTGTTTATGCCCATCATCCACTTGTACACCTCGATGATATCTCCTCATTCTACGTCCTCCAGAGAGTGGAGATTCAATGCTCTAAGTCTATCTTCATACGGGAGATTTCTTATACTGTAAATCATTTTAGTCATTCTTCTTTGTATGTTCTCCAATGAATCTATATCCATCCTGTAGTAAGGAGACCAAAACTGAGCTGCATAATCCAAATGAGGTCTCACTAGTGATGTATAGAGCTGTAAAATAACTTTTGGACTTCTGTTGCTTATACTTCTTGAAATAAATCCTAGTAATCTGTTAGCCTTATTGCGCACACTTAGGCACTGTTGTCTTGGCTTTAGATTTCTGCTTACCATGACTCCCAAGTCTTTTTCACATTCTGTATGATCAAGCTCAACTTCACCTAGTTTATAAATTCGAGGGATATTTTCATTACCAACGACAAGCACCTTACACTTGTCCACATTGAACTTCATCTGCCACTTTTCAGACCAAGACATTAATTTATCCAAATCCTCCTGGAGTTCACTGTTATCCTCCTCAGAATGAATTATACGGCCTATTTTTGTATCATCAAACAAATTTACTCATGTCACTTGCAATTCCTTCATCAAGGTCATTAATGTAAATTATGAACAACAATGGGCCCAAAACGATCCTTGTGGAACGCCACTAGTGACAAATCCCCATTCAGATTTGACCCCATTAATGGAAACTCTCTGCTTTCTATTGGTAAGCCATGCCTCTATCCATGCTAGAACTTTACCTCCTATACCATGAGCTGCCACCTTTCTTAAGAGTCTCTTGTGAGGTACTCTATCAGAAGGCCTTACTGAAATCCAAGTAAACTATATCATATTCTTTATCACTGTCTACTGCCTCAAATGTTTTATTGAAAAACGTCAGTAAATTTGTCAGGAGGAACGACCTCTCGTAAACCCATGCTGAGATTCATTAATCAAATTATGTTCTTCAAGGTGACTTCTGATAATATCAGCTATAATTGATTCTAATAATTTGCCTACTATAGACGTGAGGCTTATTGGACGGTAATTTGATGGAATGGACTTATCCCCTGATTTGAATATAGGAACTACATTAGCTATCTTCCACATCTCTGGCACAACACCAGTTAGGATGGACGTATTAAACACATTCGTTAATGGCTGACTAAGTTCCATTTTGCATTCTTTAGTACCTGGAAAACAACTCGTCGGGTCCCGGGGACTTATTTTGCTTCAGTTTATCTATCTGTTTGATAACCATGTCCTCGACAGTAATATTAGTTAATTTGAATTTTCAGGAACTGAATAATTGTTAATTTCTGGAATCTCATTTACGTCTTCTGTGTAAAGACTGACAAAAATAGTCATTAAATAGAGAACACATTTCCAGTTCGTTATCCGTCAGCTGTCCATTCCCAATTTTCAGAGGTCCTCCCTTTTCCCTCACCTTCGTCCTGTACACTTGAAAGAACCCTTTTGATTAGTTTTTGATTCATTAGCAACCTTAATCTCATAGTCCGTTTAGCCTTTCTAACCCCCTTTTTTACTTTTTTCAACTGAACATATTGGTCAATAAGGTTAACATCTCCTTTTGATGCGCCATAAATTCCTCTTTCTCCCCAATAAATGTTTTAGCCTCCGTTAATCCATTTGGGATCGTTATTATTTGACCTAAATTTCTCTGGGGAATAAGCATACTCTTGTTACTTAATTATTAAAAAAAATCATAAAGAGATCCTTCGTAATTTGCATAGATTACCCGTCGAGGGTTAAAGGTGTTCCCGGGCCTTAATCGGCGAACCAAAATCAAACTTTCCTTATTATTCCCCTTTTTGTACTCCCATTAATGTGGGATTTCATCAAGTTTCTCAGGGTCCCAGAATTTACATTTTTATTGACAAGACGGTCGGGAATATTTTCTGGGTCGCCGAAAAAAAGTCTGAACTTTTCCTGGGTACTGGACTCCAGATGGGTCGTAATCCAGTCAATTTGGGCAAGTTTTCCACTGTTATTGGCCTAGAAATCCTGTCACTTTCCGTTTCCTCTTGATTCAAGTGGGGGGATTAATCTTGAACCTTTTTGACCTTCTAGGGAAACCGGGTTGGAAATTTTGTTAATGATCCTCCATTTTGCCTGGTTTATGCAGCAACTTAAAATTTCCTATTCCCCCTTTCATTATATTTTCCAGCAGGAAACAACTTAAACTCACTCTGGTATTGTCATTGCTATTGACATACCAAACCCAGTTGTTTCTTGCCAATTTTTTTATGCCAAAGTTGTAAAATAATGCATTTTCTTTTTTTTTTCAGTTTGTTTTAAAATTTTGTTAAAATTTCCCTTGTGTCACTGAACATTGATGATTTATGATATCAAAGCCGAATCAATTTCCCCATTTTAATTCCTCCCTTGCCCAACTAATCCTGAAAGCCTGGGGAATTCTCAACTGAGCAAGAGAAATTTAAACTGCCCGAAAAAACCCCATCCCCGCCCATGCCCATGCCAGGGATGGGGTTCACTTATCCAGGGCAGGTGTAGAATTTTCTCTAGCCGTTGAGGATTTGTTAGGGCTTTTAAAAAGATTGTTAGAGGTATTTTAGGAATGGTAAATAATGAGGGCCAAAATATTGATTCAGGCTTTGATATCATAAACTCAAAACAGTAATCGAGTACACAGGGTAATGATAGTAACATAAATTGTGTAAAACAAAAGCTGAAAAAGGTTCACAAGAAGATACATATCAAAAGGTTTTTATACCAACTGTCGAAGCGCCAGAAATAAAAAACGAATTACGTTTGGTAGCATGTTGGGAACTTTGGGTGTCATTGCAATAACTGAAACATGGTATATCACCAAGAGCGGGATATACGTTTGAGTGTCAATTCAGGGGTTTAAGTTGTTCCATGTAGATAGATATAAGGGGGGGTGGAGTTGCATTGTATGTACGAGAAAATATAAATTGCTGCATAAAAACAGGCATAAAAATAGATGGATCATTAACCGAATCTGTTTGGGAGAGTTTTATAAGGTCAAGAAAAACTGATTCAGGGTAATATACCGACCTCCAGGCTTGGATCCGATAGAGGGAGACTTTTGGGACGAAATTGTTAGGGCTTCTAGGACAATAACGTAAAATGTTAGTAGATTTTAACTTTAGTCAAATTGACTGGACTTTTTGACCGGTAATCTGGAGTCCAGTGACTTTATGGAAGGTTCAGGGCTGTTTTCTGAAGCAGTGGTGACGGAGCCTACCAGAGGTAAATTTGCCCCGACCTAGTCTTGTCAAATAAAGAAACTCTTGTAAAAAATCTGGAGATCACTGAAGAGCTTGGAGCTAGTGATCACAAATCCTTTCTTTTAATATTTCATGGGGGTACGAGAAAAGGGTAATACGGTAAAATTCCTGATTTATAGGCGCATAAAAAGAGGTGAGGGTCATCTTATAAATCAGTATACTGACATTAAGGGGGACGTTAAAAGGGAATAAGAAAAGCTAAACGGGACTATGAAATTAAAGTTGCTAGGGATTCAAAAACTAACCCAAAAAGTTTTTCCAGGTTTATAGAACAAAAGTTAGGGATAAGATAGGTCCCCTTAAAAATAACTTTGGGCATCTTACTGACAAGGAGAATGATATGTGCTCTATTTTTAATAATTATTTTCTCTCGGTTTTCACACAGAAAGACATTAATAATATCAGTAATTAATTTTTACAGAGGCCCAGAAGAAGATAAATTATGTAATATCACAGTCACTAGCGAAATGATTATGAAACAGCTGGACCGACTGAAACAAAATAAATCGCCGGGTCCTGATGAGCTTTTTGCAAGGGTTCTTAAGGAATGCAAAATGGAACTCTGTGAACCAATATCTAACATTTTTAATTTATCTCTTCAAACAGGTGTAGTGTCTGATATGTGGAAGATGGCTAATGTAATTCCTATTTTTAAAGCAGGGGACAAGTCACTACCGTCAAACTACCGCCAATAAGCTTGACCTCAATTGTAGGCAAATTACTAGAGTCAATTATAGCTGATATTATTAGAAGCCATCTAGATAACCATAATTTGATTAATGATACCCAGCATGGATTCACGAGGGGCCGTTCCTGCCTATCTAATTTATTAACCTTCTTCAGTAAAGCTTTTGAGGCTGTTGATCACGATAAAGAATTCGATATTGTTTATTTAGACTTTAGTAAGGCTTTTGATAGAGTACCGCACCAGAGACTGTTAAAGAAAGTGGCAGCTCATGGCATTGGGGAAAAGTGCTGTCATGGATCAGTCATGGCTCACCAATAGGAAGCAGAGAGTGTGCATAAATGGGGTTAAATCCGAATGGGGACTTGTAACAAGTGGTGTTCCACAGGGATCAGTCTTAGGCCCATTGTTATTTATAATATATATCAATGACCTTGATGAGGAATTACTAGTGATATGAGCAAATTCGCCGACGACACGAAGATAGGTAGGATAATTGATTCAAACATAGATGTCATAGAACTTCAGGAAGATTTAGACAAACTTAATTCGTGGTCAGAAAAGTGGCAGATGCAGTTCAATGTAGATAAATGCAAGGTTCTGAAGCTCGGGAGTGTCCATACCAAGCACTTATAAGTTAAATAACGTAGAACTTAGCCATACAGATTGCGAGAAGGACTTGGGGGTGATGGTAAGCAGCAACCTTAAACCAAGACAGCAATGCCTAAGCGTACGTAATAAGGCAAATAGATTACTGGGATTTATATCAAGAAGTGTTAGCAACAGAAGTCCAGAGGTTATATTACAGCTTTATACATCATTAGTAAGGCCTCACCTAGATTACGCAGCTCAGTTCTGGTCTCCATATTACAGAATGGACATAAATTCGTTAGAAAACATTCAGCGTAGAATGACTAAATTAATACATAGCATTAGAAATCTTCCTTACGAAGAAAGATTGAAGACCCTAAAATTACATTCACTTGTAAGACGTAGAATGAGGGAGACATGATCGAGGTATACAAGTGGAAAATGGAGTATTAACAAAGGGGATATAAATAAGGTCTTGAGGATATCTCTCCAAGAGAACCCGCAATAATGGATTCAAGTTAGATAAGTTTAGATTTAGAAAGGATATAGGAAAGTATTGGTTTGGAAATAGGGTAGTTGATGAGTGGAACAGTCTGCCTAGTAGGGTTATTGAAGCTAGGACCTTGGGTAGTTTCAAATTTAGGTTGGATAAATTCATGAGTGAGAGGGTTGGATTTGAGTGGGACTCGCATGAGTGGGTAAATTGTCAAAGATTATTTCTTGGGTAGCATTGAAAATTGGGTTGAGCAAATATTCTGTTAGTGGGACGGTTGTGAAGGACCTGCCTAGTATGGGCCAACAGGCCTGCTGCAGTGTTCCTCCTTTCTTATGTTCTTATGTTCT
>WNWK01048605.1:0-13493 GCA_009830355.1 Cherax destructor | reverse complement strand
ATTAATGTTAATATCAAAAATATATTTATTTGGGGTTTGGGGGAAAATTAAACCTTGTTTAATGGTTAGGTGGTTTTCAAAGTTTCTTTTGTACAAAATTCAAAATTTTTACATTAAAAAAAAAAAAAAAAATATATTTTAAACGTAAAGAAAAATTTTAGAAAGGACTTAATTTTAAATATTTTTAAATTAATTTACCTATATATATATATATATATATATATATATATATATATATATATATATATATATATATATATATATATTTTTTGTCTCCCATTGGAAAAACTTCGTTTTGGCAAATAGAAGGTTTTTTTTCCATAAAGACACGTAAAAATTTGTGTATGCAAAATTTTCCCCCCAAAATCATTCTAACATAACGAAAAAAATATTTATTGTGTTTGTTTATTATTAAATTAATGTTAACGTATCTAAAATATATTTGTTGGGTTGGCAAATTAAATTGCGCTTGTTGAATAAGGTTGGTGGTTTTTTTAAAAATTTCTCTTGGTAAAAAATTATAAATTCTTACATTAACATAAAAAAAAATTTCTTTAAACTATGAAAAATTTTAGAAAGGATTAATTTTAGATGAGTTCTTGCTAATTGACCTTTTTTCCCTAATCCCGAATATATATATATATATATATATATATATATATATATATATATATATATATATATATATATATATATATATATATTTTCGGGTTAAAAACTTTGGGAAATCAAAAAAATTTTTTCAAAAATTTTCTTTATTTAAAAACCCCCCCTTTTTTTTATTTTTGGAAATTTTGCCAAAAAAAAACCCTTTTCAAAAGCTAAAAGCAAATTAAAAAAAATTTTAAAAATAAACAAACCAATGAAATATTTTTCGTTTTTTTTTTAAAATTTCCCTTTTAAAAAACCCTTTCTCTTTCCCCACAAAATATATTATATATATATATATATATATATTATATATATATATATATAAAAAAACGGTAATTAAAAATTTTTTAAAAAACCTTTTAAAATTTTTTTTATGTTTAAAATTTTTTTTTCATTTTTGTTAATGAAAAAATTTTAATTTTTTTCAAAAAAAAAACCCTTTTTAAAAAAATTTTTAAACAACAAATAATTTTGGTTAAATTAATTTAAAAAAAAAAACCAAAAAAATTTTCTTAAAATTTTTGGAAAAAAATCCAAATTTTCATTGTTTTGGAAGGTTTTTTTAAAAAAAAATTTTCCAATCCCCCCCAAAAATATATGAACCCCGGGGGCCGGTGATAGATTGGTAGAAGTGTGTGTGTGTGGAAAACCTGGCGTGAGATCAATTTGTTTTTACTAGTACTGTTTATAGAGGAAACACATTGACTAAAAAAATATTTCACTGGGATATGAGTTACCCTTTTTGAGATATCCCCTTTATTAAGTTTTACTGGAATAATTTGTCACTGAAAAGGTTGCCCACTTGTGTCAAGGAATGATGAAAATGTCTCTACTCTAATAGGGGAAACTACTCTCAAAATTAACATTTTATCTTTTTCAGTGACTCCTTGGCTGCTTGAGGTCCCCCCACCACCACCTCTACCCCACCACCAAATCCTACCCCAAACCCCATCCCCCCTCCGATGAATCTTTACTCCAAATTTCTATTCCAGCTTCTAGCAGGACAGTGTCCTGGCTCAATCCCAAGTCCAAACATATCCTGTGCCCCCCCCCTATTCAATCACCAGTCCACCCCAACCACCATCTTCCCACCTCAACTCCCTCCAAAACACATCTAAACCCCCATTGAATCTACTGTTCTTTTTTTATACAGGTAAAACATATTCTTAAAATTATCCTTTTTTAAGACTTAAGAATTAAAAATCCCCCTAAGGGGTTTTTTGGAGTTACCATTTTTAGTTTTCCCCAAAAATTTGACTTTTATTTCACTCTAGAACGGGGAATCATCCCCCCCTCTACCTTTATGTTTTCAACGCTGGGAACGATAATTAAAAGGGCAAATTCATGTTATTCTTGGCGTGTGTAGATGTCCTATGAAAAATGTTTTCTACCAATTCTAATTATCCTAAATGGATATGATAACTTTCAAAATCCCCCTTCTTGTCTTCAAACTTTCAAATATATTATAGGGAATGAGTAAGTGGCAGCGTTTTGTGGTACTATGCTTTGATTCTTAAGGGGAAAGGGGGAAAAAAGAATAGATGGGAGGAAAAGATAAGAGAAAATGAGGCTTCAGAAAAGGCACCTATAATTGAATAGGAATTTATCTGAGCAATGTGGAAATGGAAGACAGGACTGAGCAAGAAAGGATGGAAGTGGAAGACAGGACTGAGCAAGAAAGGATGGAAGTGGAAGACAGGACTGAGCAAGAAAGGATGGAAGTAACAAAGTCAAAGGTACTAGTAGCAAAGAGAGATTCATATTAAAGACGAAGAAAAACAGAGAAACGACAAAGGGATCCCTTGGTTTAATAAACCATAGATAGGCCAAGGAAAGGAGCAAGATGGTTTACAGAGCAACTGAATGCAAATCAAAATGCAGAAGAGAAACAGACAAACAGGAGAGCTAAAAACGGATATCAAAAATAAGAAGGAAAGCTAAAGGATTAGTTGCCATTAATATAGCATCCAAGACCAAAACTGAACCAAAGTTACTCCACAGACACAAAAAAAAAGACGACTTTCAAAAAGAACAGTTGATAAGGCTGGGGGAGGAGGAAGGGACGCTGACGGAAACGCTGACGGAGAGCTGACGGAGACGCTGACGGAGAATAACTGAAAAAAATATGTGAAATTATTGATAAAGTATTCGAAGTAATCTTCACCTAGGAAAGTAGAGAACTACCAGAAGGCACCCGAGTCAGAAAAGACCAAGAGGTAGTACAGAGAATCAACACAGACTACTTCATGAGCCAGCTTCATTAAAGGCAATATGACCAGACAACAGATCTCCAAGTGTGCAAGAAGAGGCAATACAACTATGTGACCTTATAGTGAAGGTATTCGACCAATCTATCTATTAAGGACAGCTGCCAGAAAATTAGAAAACGGGTTTATTTGGTTTTAAAAAGTGGCAGACAGGAAGCTTTGGGATACATGCGAGCTGTTGTACTTGCTTACTATTATAAGCTCTGGATTTACATATGGAAAATCTAGCCTTTCAAATTTGTTACGACAAAGCCACAGAGATAATACAAATAAGACAGAGTTAGTTTATTACATTTTCATGGACTGTAGAAAGTCATTAGATAAGTACAACACCAGAGACCAGAGATTAATCCAGAAATTAGACGAATAATCATGGTTAAAAGGCAGAGTGATTTAGTGGATTAAGGAGCACCTAAATGACATTAGGCAGATAGTAACAGGATGACATCATAATGGAAGAGAGTAGCGAGTGGGGTTGTGCAAGGATCAGTTTAAGGATAATTGCTGTTCTTAATACGTCAATGGTCTTCAATTTGCTGATGATGTTATACTAATGAAGGAATCACAGTGGGAACTAGCCACCCTTCTAGTCAGGTTAGATGGACTGGGCATGCGCACAGCTTTTCAAACTCCCTTACCAGTCTTCTTATCCTCCTCCGATGGATATATGCAATCTAGCAGAAGGGAATAACCCCAATAATACCAGAAACACCACACTATCAGCACAAACAACGAGACCAGGTGCATCTTCAGTTCTTAAACATCATGACAAAGGCTGTCACAGCCATGCTAGCAGATGCAAGAAGCTCTGCTTCTGAGAGAGCTTTTAGCAGTGAGTGCTGTTCACACGGTTGAATTTCTCATAACAGTTGCCACCTTTGCGACTGCCACACATCTTGACCCACAGACCATTTCTACTGCTGTGACTATCTACCTTGCTGCCCCAGTTTACACTGAGTACAAATGTATTTGAGGCAGAGTGTAGTCGACCAGTGTTTTGATTGGTCAGAACTGTTCAGGTACAAAAATTTGACATATTGAATACAAGGAAGTCAACGAGATCATCAAGAGAAGCCTTGCTAGAGCTTTGTGTCCAGTCCAGAGTGAACCTCGATATTTACTCCCCAGCACCTGGATGTACCCACCCTGACGAGAATATACCAGGTGTAGAACTATATGGGTGGAACTACCCTGGCCGACAACTACATCATAAATAGTACTGGTGAGCAGGCCGGTGCTGCTGATCACAGGGAAGATCACAAACTCAACACGTACAGGGATTCAACCCACCAGTACCATTTCATCCCAGTAGGATCAGAAATTCCTGGTTCATGGTGAGAACATACCATTGATTTCCTTAAGAAAATCCATGGCAGTTCAACTTAAATGACCAATCCGGCTTATTAGAAACCACACACACACACACACACAAACACACACACACACACACAAAGGTTAAGGGAAATCGGCCTGACGACACTAGAGGACAGGAGGGTTAGGGGAGACATGATAACGACATATAAAATACTGCGAGGAATAGATAAGGTGGACAGAGACAAGATGTTCCAGAGAGGGGACACAGAAACAAGGGGTCATAATTGGAAGTTGAAGACTCCTATGAGTCAAAGGGATGTTAGGAAGTATTTCTTCAGTCATAGAGTTGTCAGGAAGTGGAATAGCTTAGAAAGCGACATAGTGGAGGCAGGAACCATACATAGTTTTAAGACTAGGTTTGATAAAGCTCATGGAGCAGGGAGAGAGAGGACCTAGTAGCAATCAGTGAAGAGGCGGGGCCAGGAGCTATGACTCGACCCCTGCAACCACAAATAGGTGAGTACAAATAGGTGAGTACAAACACACCTGAGTACTTACAAGGACTACCCGCACACCTGAGTAATGACACGGACCACCCCACACACCTGAGTACTTACAAGGAGCACCCCTTACACCTGAATACTGACACGGACCACCCCACACACCTTAGTACTTAAACGGACCACCCCACACACCTGAGTACTTACACGGACCATTCCTCACACCTGAGTACTGACACGGACCACCACTCACACATGAGTACTTAAACAGACCACCCCTCACACCTGAGTACTTAAACGGACCACCCCTCACACCTGAGTACTTAAACGGACCACCCCACACACCTGAGTACTTACACGGACAACCCCACACACCTGAGTACTTACACGGACAACCCCACACACCTGAGTACCTACACGGACCACCCCACAAACCTGAGTACCTACACGGACAACCCCACACACCTGAGTACCTACACGGACCACCCCACACACCTGAGTACTGACACGGACCACCCCACACACCTGAGTACTGACACGGACCAACCCACACACCTGAGTACTGACACGGACCACCCACACAACTGAGTACTGACACGGACCACCCCACACCTGAGTACTGACACAAACCACCCCACACACCTGAGTACTGACACGGACCACCCCACACACCTGAGTACTGACACGGACAACCCCACACACTGAGTACTGACACGGACCACCCACACACCTTAATACTGACACGGACCACCCCACACACCTGAGTACTGACACGGACCACCCACACACCTGAGTACTGACACGGACCACCCACACACCTGAGTACTGACACAACCACCCACACCTGAGTACTGACACAGACCACCCACACACCTGAGTACTGACACGGACCACCCCACACACCTGAGTACTGACACGGACCAACCCCACACCTGAGCAAACACCTGAGACGGGACCACCCCCAAAACCCTGAGTACTGACACGGACCACCCCACACACCTGAGTACTGACACGGACCACCCACACACCTGAGTACTGACACGGACCACCCCACACACTGAGTACTGACACGGACCAACCCACACACCTGAATACTGACACGGACCACCCCACACACTGAGTACTGACACGGACCACCCCACAACCTGAGTACTGACACGGACCAACCCACACACCTGAGTACTGACACGACCAACCCACACACCTGAGTACTGACACGGACCACCCCAAACCTGAGTACTGACACGACCACCCCACACACCTGAGTACTGACACGGACCAACCCACAACCTGAGTACTGACACGGACCACCCACACACTGAGTACTGACACGGACCACCCCACACACCTGAGTACTGACACGGACCACCCCACACACCTGAGTACTGACACGGACCACCCCACACACATGAGTACTGACACGGACCAACCCACACACCTGAATACTGACACGGACCACCCCACACACCTGAGTACTGACACGGACCAACCACACACACCTGAGTACTGACACGGACCACCCCACACACCTGAGTACTGACACGGACAACCCACACCTGAGTACTGACACGGACCACCCACACACCTGAGTACTGACACGGACCACCCCACACACCTGAGTACTGACACGGACCACCCACACACCTGAGTACTGACACGGACCACCCCACCCTGAGTACTGACACAAACCACCCACACACCTGAGTACTGACACGGACCACCCACACACCTGAGTACTGACACGGACCACCCACACACCTGAGTACTGACACGGACCACCCACACACTGAGTACTGACACGGACCACCCCACACACTGAGTACTGACACAAACCACCCCACACACCTGAGTACTGACACGGACCAACCCACACACCTGAGTACTGACACGGACCACCCACACACCTGAGTACTGACACGGACCACCCACACACCTGAGTACTGACACGGACCACCCCACACACCTGAGTACTGACACGGACCAACCCACACACCTGAGTACTGACACGGACCAACCCACACACCTGAGTACTGACACGGACCACCCCACACACCTGAGTACTGACACGGACCAACCCACAACCTGAGTACTGACACGGACCACCCACACACTGAGTACTGACACGGACCACCCACACACCTGAGTACTGACACGGACCAACCCACAACCTGAGTACTGACACGGACCACCCACACACTGAGTACTGACACGGACCACCCCACACACCTGAGTACGACACGGACCACCCCACACACCTGAGTACTGACACGGACCACCCACACACTGAGTACTGACACAAACCACCCCACACACCTGAGTACTGACACGGACCACCCACACACCTGAGACTCGCACAAATCAGCGTGACAAAGAGTTGTAGTTGATCAGTGAATGAACAAGTGATACAAATCATTGAAAATGGCTTCCACTGAAGAATTTATGTTTTGGTTACACTAATTTTTATTATTATTGATAAAAAAATGTTCTGTTATTTTAAAAGTAATGAGCAAATTTATTATTTTTGTGACTTACCAACACTGTGACAAGGACGCCAGCACAGGAAGACAAGGTGTAACCTCCCAACATTCTTTGTTATGAGACAAGCGCAGCAACTATATAAGTTACGTGAGGTGCAGTAATAAAATAATAATAACAAACACATATAATAATAATAATAATAATACAAAATAATAATAATATTTATTTCTACAATACATGTACAAGGATACAGCATAGCTGACATCAATGACATACTACTCTTAGAAAGCCAATTTCGGAAATTAGGTCTATTTTTCCCAGGATGCGACCCACACCAGTCAACTAACACCCAGGTACCCATTTTACTGATGGGGGAACAGGGACAGCAGGTGTCTTATGGAAACACGTCCTAATATTTATCAGCCGTACCAGGGATCGATCCCCGGACCTCAGTGCTTGAGCTGAGTGCGTTAGCAGTCGTGCTACGGGACACCGTAGCGACTCAGCTGACTCCAGTACATAAGCTTCCTTCCTACTCCTGTACTTCAGATTCATCAAGACTACAGTACTGAACACCTGCTCATAGACTGATTACCTCATCTTCAGCCTCTTTAGTCTTCTGATTTTGTCTCTGTATTGTGATGACAGTGCCACTGGTGGGCGAAACGTCTCCAGTTGTTGTTCATGTGTCAAATTCTTCCCCTTATCAGTATTACATACCACTGATGTTATGGAACCTCTACACCACTGTATCTCACCCACTGCAGTACATATTAAAGTCAGATTTCCTCCTTTAAATGACTTAAGATAAATATTGCTTTACACTCTCGCTCTTTCCCTGTCAAGGCTCTTTAAGAATCCTCTAAAACTAACGAAGTCACCACTGATATTGTTTGCCACAGGTGCCAGACGACTGACGACACTGACGATGGCATTCCCATGTGCCAGCGAGACGTCGACAATATTATATATGAGCTAAACTCACTGAATAATAAGTACACTGAAGACTTTGAAGGAGGAGAAACCAGTCAAGACAAAGAAAGAATTACAAAGGTTAGTTGTTCCTTGTTATTCTTAATTAAGAAAATCCGCAATGGAAAAAAATGCAGGTAAAAATAAAGGATAATCGAAAACATAATTTGTAACACAATATGTAACACAATATGTAACATAAAATGTAACACGACATGTAACACAATTTAAAAATTAATGTGAACTTCTCGATATAAAATAATAAGACTTGGATGAATTTTGAGCATAAAATGCAATTTCAGCAGCAGTTTCAATTAACAGTGAGATAATTTACAAATTTCTACTGAAAAATGAAATATGTCAGATAATGCAATTTATTACAGAATAATTTCTAACAGAATAGGCAAATTAAAATGTTTCACAACATGTAATTTTAAATATGTAAAATGAATGCAACGCAAACTGAAAATTAAACCATCAGAATTATTTTATTAAAACTTCGGTAACACAAAGACTTATTAAACACACCAAAAGTAACACATATTATCAATAACATACTCATGCGATTAGTAACACATCAGTAACACACATCATCAGTAACACACAACATCAGTAAGGAAACGTTCAGGACCCTGTACACTGTGAACGTCAGGCCCATACTAGAGTATGCAGCACCAGTTTGGAACCCACACCTAGCCAAGCACGTAAAGAAGCTAGAGAAAGTGCAAAGGTTTCCAACAAGACTAGTCCCGGAGCTAAGAAGAAAGGTTAAAGGAAATCGACCTGACGACACTGCAAGACAGGAGAGATAGGGTTGATATGATATCGACATATACAACACTGAGAGGAATTGACAAGGTGCACAGAGACAGAATGTTCCAGAGGTGGGACACAGCAACAAGGGGTCACAGATGGAAGTTGAAGACTCAGATGAACCATAGGGATGTTAGGAACTATTTATTCAGTCACAGAGTTGTCAGGAAGAGGAATAGTCTGGGAAGTGATGTAGAAGAGGCAGGATCCCTACATAGCTTTACGAAGAGGTATGATAAACCTCATGGAGCAGGAAGAGTGGCCTAGTAGCGACCACTTAAGAGGCGGGTTCAGGAGCTGTGACTCGACCCTCTCTACCACAAGTAGGTGTGTACAACTAGGTGAGTACACCAACAGTAACACACCATCAGTAACACACACTATCAGTAACACACACTATCAGTAACATACTATCAGTAACACACACCACCTGTAACACACACCACCAGTAACTCACATTATCAGTAACACACACACTATCAGTAACACACACAACCAGTAACTCACATTATCAGTAACACACACACACTATCAGTAGCACACACTATCAGTAACACACTATCAGTAACACACACACTATCAGCAACACACACCATCAGTAACACACAGTAGCGGCCAGTGAAGAGGCGGGGCCAGGAGCTATGACTCGACCCCTGCAACCACAACTAGGTGAGCACACTATTAGTAACACACACACTATCAGCAACACACACCATCAGTAACACACACTATTAGTAACACACAGAAACAAGGGGTCACAATTGGAAGTTGAAGACTCAGATGAGTCAAAGGGATGTTAGGAAGTATTTCTTCAGCCATAGAGTAGTCAGGAAGTGGAATAGTCTAGCAAGTGATGTAGTGTAGGCAGGAACAATACATAGCTTTAAGACGTGGTATGATAAAGCTCATGGAGCAGGGAGAGAGGGGACCCAGTAGCGATCAGTGAAGAGGCGGGGCCATGAGCTGAGTATCGAGCCCTGCAACCACAATTAGTGAGTACATACACACACACACACACATATTGAGTATGCAGCACCAGTTTGGGAAACCCCCACCTGGTCAAGCACGTCAAGAAATTGAGAAAGTGCAAAGGTTTGCAAAGGGGGTTTGTCCGGGGCAAGGGAAATGTCCTATGAAGAAAGGTTAAGGGAAATCGGCCTGACGACACTGGAGGACAGGAGGTTTAGGGGAGACATGAATAGATAAGGTGGATAGAGTCAGGATGTTCCAGAGAGGGGACACAGAAACAAGGGGTCACAATTGGAAGTTGAAGACTCAGATAAGTAAAAGGGATGTTGGGAAGTTTTTCCCCTTCAGCCATAGAGGTCAGGGGGGAAAATAGTTAGCAAGTGATGAGGGGGGGGGGGGAAAACCCATACAAAACTTTAAGACGAAGTTTTTATAAAGCCCATGGAACAGGGAGAGAGGGACCTAGTAGGGTCAGTAAAGAGGGGGGCCCCAAGGAGCTGCCCTCGCCCCCCTGCAATAAAAATTTTAGGATGCAATTGGGGTGAGTACACAATATCAGTAACACCCCCCAATAATAACACAACCATCAGTAAAAAACACACTATTTTTTAAAAACCCCCATTATTTCCACTTTTTCGGGCCCCCCTGCCCCTATGAAAAATTGGGGGAAAAAACTAACAACCTGGAAAAAAAGGGGCAAAAACAAAAAATAAAAAAAACAAAACCAAAAAAAAACCAAATTGGGAACAAAAAAAAAAGGGTTTAAAATTTTCCCCAGAAAAAAAAGAAAAAAAAGGGGAAACAAAAATTTTTTGGGAAAAATTCGGGGAACCCCAAAAAAAATTTTGGGGAAAACCCCTTCCCTTAAAAAACCTACAGAAAAAATAAAAAAAAGTCAAAAAGAAAAAATAAAAAAATTTAAAAACCCAAAAAAAAAAGGGTTTAAAAAAAAGGGAAAAAAAAAAAAGGAAAAAAAAGCCCAAAAAGGGGAAAAGGAGGGGGGCCCAAAACCCCCAAAAAAAAGGGGGGGGGAAAAGGAAGGGGGAAAAAAGGGAAAGGGAAAAGGAAAAAGGACCCGGGGAAAAATATGCACAGGTAAAAAGGGGGGGCCCAAAGACAATGGGGAATGACATAGCAGCGAAAGCCAAATCTTTTTCCCCCAAAACGTTGTACACCCCATCAGGAGGAAACAACAGTAAAGGGAAAACCCCGGTGATCGGGGTGAGGAAGGAAGGAGGGGAGGTCACAAGAAATGACAGCAAAGTGTGTGAGGAACTCAACAGGGGGATTCAAAAAGAGTTCACAGAGGAGAAAAAGGGGGCCCAGAACGGCGGAAAAGGGGGGGGTACCCATCGTGTTGGACAAAAAATGAAACGAGGAGGAAGGAAAAAGGGGTTTCAAACGACCCGGGGTTCCCCAAAGGCGAGGGGGCCCCGATAACATTTTCTCCATGGGTCCTGGGGGAGGGGGGGAGGCGCTATGTGTACCACTAACAACAATCTTCAACACATCAAAAGAAACAGGGAGACTCCCCAAAATATTGAAGAACAAATGTAGTCCCATTTTTAAAAAAAAAGGGGACAGACTGAAGCACTAAACTACAGACCAGTGTCACCCCCCATGTATAGTATGCAAGGTCATGGAGAAGATTATCAAAAAGAGGGTGGACACCTAGGGGGGGAAAAGAGCCAACAACGACATCCAGCTCTGTTTTTGGGGTGGGGAAAAAAATGCGTCACAAACCCTTTTTTTGGGAAATTTTATGACAGGGGGCGACAGTAAGACAAGAGAGAGAGGGGGAAAAAAAAAGGTTAGGGGGAAAAGACAAGTTGATAAAAATTTTTGGGAAAAAATATGCAACACTTTGGGGGGTTTTTTTGAGGAAACGTTTTCCCCCCCAGCCACTTTTTGGGGAAACACACAGCCACTGTGTTTGGGGGAAAAGTTTTTCAAAAAGATACCCAAATGTTGTATGGGGGCTAATTTATCAGAGAGAGGGGTGGGTAGATTGCATTTTTTTTGGGGGGTAAGAAGGGGAAAATTTTTTTTCAGTTCCACTCAAGAGATTAGTGCAAAAAACCCCCAGGACCCGGCAGGAAAAAAAGGGGGAAAGGGGGCCCCCAATGGATCAGGAATACCTGCCCGGGAAAAAACAGCCATAGCACGGGGGGGGTGTCGGGGAGCGCCCCCGTAACGAGCTGGGTGCCAAAGGGGGTCAGTCCGGGGGGGGCTGTTTCTGGCATTTGTAAAAACATGTCGGAAGGAAAGGGCCCCAAAAGGGGGCCCTTTTTTTCAGATGATTTAAGTTGATGCGAAGAATTCAATCGGGCGAGGGGGGAGGGAGATCTCCCGAGGGAAAATGGGGGGGCTGCAGGCCGGGTCCGGGGAACTGGCTCCCCGGCCGTTTAGGTTTTTGGGGGCTTGGGGGGAAAAACAGAACAGCATTCCGACATCTTAATTAGGGGGCATTCAAACCCCGTACCCCTTTGTACGTTTTGGGCCCCCCCTGGGGAGCAGCGCCAGTTTGGAACCTCACCTACCGGGGATGTAAGGAAAAACCCCCTAAAAAAATGTTTAACCCCAAAACTATCCCGGGGGAAAAAGGGTTTAAACAAAAATTTTTTGACACTGGGAAAAAAATAGAGGGGGGAAAAAAGACATATAAAACAGAGGAACCAAAACAGGAAGAAGTTCCCCCGGTGGGAAAAAACAAGGGGGGGCAGGTTTTGGGGGTTGAAGACCCAAGGGGAACCCCGGGATATTTGGAAGTTTTTTCAGTCAAAGAGTTGTCTGAAAGGGGGAAAAATCTGGGAATTTTTTTTAGTGGAGGCAGGATCCATACATAGCTTTAAGGAGAGGTATAAAAGCTCATGGAGGGGTAAAGTGGGGGGAATAGCGGCCAGTGAAGAGGGGGCCAGGGGGTGTAAAATTTAAAAACCCGCAAAAAAACTAGGTGAGTACACTATCAATAAAACACACCCTTTTTAAAACACACCCTTTTTTAAACACACTCATCAGTAACACACCATCATTTAAACACACCATCAGTAACCCCCCCATAAGTAAAAAAAAAACACTATAAAACAAACACTTCAGTAACACACCAAAAAACCCCCCCGTAACACACACTATCAGAACACACCAAAAAAACCACACATGCCCTTTAAAAACACCCATCAGTAACACACACCATCAGTAACACAACATAAAAAAAAACACACTATCAGTAAAACCAAAAATTTTAAAAAAACACATCGGGGGAAAACATCATTAAAAAAAAATTTAAAGCCCCCATCAGTAAAAACCAAAAAAAACCATCAGTAAAAAAACTATCAGTAACACCCCCCAAAGGGGGCACACAAATCAGTAACACACCATAAGTAAAATAATAAAAATCAGAACACACACCATTAGTAAAACACTATCAGTAACACCACAAACTATCAGTAACACAAAATCAGTAACACACCAAAAAAAAAACACTATCAGTAACAAAAACCCTAAATAAACACACTATCAGTAACACACA
>WNWK01048604.1:0-13493 GCA_009830355.1 Cherax destructor | reverse complement strand
GCGTGGAATGTGTTTTGTTGAATATTGAACAGTTTTCGTGCCGCCGATAATATTTAATTCATTTAAACTAGTGTGTTGAGTTTCATCTACTGCTCAATTGCCTTTCATAACAATGGTGTCAACTAAAGTTCTTGGTTCACTTGAATGTGTTGACGCCAAGCTCCTGGACATCTTGGAATGATTGACGTATAATTCCTTTATCTCTAGAGGCTGCCACTTGGTTTTATTCCACTGCTACCAGGTTTCTTGGTTCCACTGCTACCAGGTTTCTTGGTTCCACTGCTACCATGTTTCGTGGTTCCACTGCTACCAAGTTTCTTGGTTCCACTGCTACCAGGTTTCTTAATTACACTGCTACCAGGTTTCTGTGTTCCACTGCTACCAGGTTTCTTGGTTCCACTGCTACCAGATTTCTTGGTTCCACTGCTACCAGGTTTATTGGTTCCACTGCTACCAGGTTTCTTGGTTCCACTGATACCAGGTTTCTTGGTTCCACTGCTACCAGGTTTCTTGGTTCCACTGCTACCAGGTTTCTTGGTTCCACTGATACCCGGTTTCTTGGTTCCACTGCTACCATGTTTCGTGGTTCCACTGCTACCAAGTTTCTTGGTTCCACTGCTACCAGGTTTCTTGGTTACACTGCTACCAGGTTTCTGTGTTCCACTGCTACCAGGTTTCTTGGTTCCACTGCTACCAGATTTCTTGGTTCCACTGCTACCAGGTTTATTGGTTCCACTGCTACCAGGTTTCTTGGTTCCACTGATACCAGGTTTCTTGGTTCCACTGATACCAGGTTTCTTGGCTCCACTGCTACCAGGTTTCTTGGTTCCACTGCTACCATGTTTCGTGGTTCCACTGCTACCAAGTTTCTTGGTTCCACTGCTACCAGGTTTCTTGGTTACACTGCTACCAGGTTTCTGTGTTCCACTGCTACCAGGTTTCTTGGTTCCACTGCTACCAGATTTCTTGGTTCCACTGCTACCAGGTTTATTGGTTCCACTGCTACCAGGTTTCTTGGTTCCACTGATACCAGGTTTCTTGGTTCCACTGCTACCAGGTTTCTTGGTTCCACTGCTACCAGGTTTCTTGGTTCCACTGATACCAGGTTTCTTGGTTCCACTGCTACCAGGTTTCTTGGTTCCACTGCTACCAGGTTTCTTGTTTCTACTGCTACCAGGTTTTTTGGTTCCACTGCTACCATGTTTCTTGGTTCCACTGCTACCAGGTTTCTTGCTTCCACTGATACCAGGTTTCTTGCTTCCACTGATACCAGGTTTCTTGGTTCCACTGATACCAGGTTTCTTGGTTCCACTGCTACCAGGTTTCTTGGTTCCACTGCTACCAGGTTACTTGGTTCGGTTGACGTTAAGGGATCTGTAATATGTGATGTACACGATATCTCTCTCCGATTTCCCAACGACCTAAACAGTTGGAAGTGCAAAATAAACCCAGTGAGGAGCAGGGGTGTGGTGAGGACAATAAGAGAACATTGTATCAACATTCATGGCCCCAGGCTATTCAATATCTTACCAGAAGATATCAGAAACAAGGCTGGAACAAGTGTAGAAGCCTTCAAGAGGAAACTGGACAAGTATCTTCACCAGGTGCACAGATTCGTTGGAAATAACGAATCTGTGACTTGTAATGAGTCGGGTAGTTGAAAAGCTGTTATTCGTCCCGTTTCAGGCTGTGTGCTGTTGCATTCTGCTGATTGCTTTCCTCATGAATTATTTAATAAGAGTGCGCTTCTTGTGTGCATTGTTATACCGTATCAACAGGTGTTTGTTCGTTCTCTGCTGCATTATACTGCAGCTCGTATTTATTTGCACATATGGTATTCAGTTTGCTCTCTATATTTCTCCCCTTCCTGTGCATTCAATATCTCGGATATTGCGTTCTTGATCTCTTGTTGTTAGGTGATTTTAACGCTCACCATCATCTTTGGGGAGGGTCCCACTGTGACTCTCGTGGTGATCAGTTACAGATTCTTCTCACTTCTCATCCTCTTCATGTTTTAAATATGGATGCTCACACCAATTTTGACTCTCGCACTCAGTCTCTGTTGCAATGATCTTTCATTCTGCTTCTCGTTAGTCGCACTTGATTACGCTTGGTCTGTTCTCCCGGATTTGCACGACAGTGATCCCTTTCCTATTCTTTTTATTTCTACTACATATTCATGACCGCCTCGTTGCCTTCGTTCGCAATTTGGACGAGCAAATTGGGACTTATACTCTCATCTTACCGCTTTTTGTGATGATCCTTCTTCTTCCTCAATTGAGGAAGTTTTGTTAAAGTTGAACAACATGACTCTGGACCCTACTTGAACTTTAGTCGGTTTGGCTTTAGTAATAGTTACTCTAGTAAATTCTGCTGTTGACTTATGAAGTGTTTATGGATTCTGGGGCACAAGTCAATATCATCAGGTCTAGTTTGTTTAGAGATAAGCAGCTAAAACATGTCCTTCTCATAGAACCAGCTCGTGTGTCCACCCTTCGTGGTGTTGCGGGTTCTCCATTACGTGTCAGAGGTCGGACTACTCTTACCTTCTCTATCCAAGGTAGAGAATTAACTACTTCTTTCCTTGTCGTTGATAGGATTAGTTTCCCTGGTGACCTTCTACTCGGATTTGCTGCCATGAGAGATTTCCGAATTGTGCTTGATCCTTACCGATGGCATGCACAAATCGATGACCTAGTTGTACCATTTTGGGGTTATCAACTGGGATCCGAGGTCTGCCATACAGCTGCAGAGTTTACAGACCGGATTAGGTACTTGCAAGCCGATATGTTACCTAGTAGCGCTGCCAAGCGGCCAGGCACTGGAAATTCTGTCACTCAAGTCTGTGTTCCACCCTCAACAAATTTAGACATGCAAGATAGTGCCCAGTCTACTCAGGTACCGGAGGTATCCCGGACCGCCTTGAGTACTGAGTCTATCTCGGCAATGCCGACTAATTCAAGTAGTAGTTTCTCCACAGGGGACGCCTTGTCGGAAAACACCTATTTGGAATTAGTAATGCCATCTCTTGTCGACGTCACGTGCCGTCTGCAGAAAGATACCTCTGTAGCAGCTAGTGCCCTCACTAGAGTGTCTGTTGTTGTCCCCCATGTTCCAGATGGTGACAATGTCCTAGTTGACAGTAATTCCTGCAGAGTGAAGGGTTTATTTGTTGAGCCATCTTTACATACTGTCCAAGACAGTAAGATATTCCTATTTGTCGCTAATACCTTGGGTCACAGTGTTCGACTCAGAGCCAATACCATCATTGTTGATCTTGTTCACTACCCTTACCCTATTCGGGTTGAGGATGAGTTGCCACCTGACCAGTGGGTCGGTGCTATTTCAACCTGGGAGGATCCATCCACTCCACCGGACCATTCTATTCCACCAGTAGAAGAGAAAGACTTAGCTTCTACTGACTTTCCAGACGAAGTCGGACGGTTGTTGAAACTGTTGAATAAACACCGTAGAGCAATTGCCTTACCAGGTGAGAAGATGGGTTTAACGAACCTATTGTCCCATCGTATCCCACTTGAACCTGGTACCAGACCAATTTATGTACCTGCGTACAGGATGCAGCATTCACAAGTCGCTGTCGCAGAGGAATTAATAAATAAGATGCTTGACGATGGTGTGATCGTACCTAGTAACTCACCCTGGAATGCGCCCTTAATCCTAGTACCTAAGAAGGACGGTACTTGGCGCCCAGTGATTGATTTTAGGAAGTTAAATGCGAAAACAATTCCAGACCGTTTCCCACTTCCTGTACTTGGTGACCTGTTACGTAATATAGGAGATAATAAGGTCTTCTCAACCCTCGATTTGTTACAAGGGTTTTGGCAAGTTCCTCTTCATGAGGACAGCTAAGAGCTCACCGCATTCTCTACTCCAACAGGTCATTTCGAATTCTGTCGTATGACTTTTGGATTAAGATCTTCACCTATCACATTCTCGAGGCTCATGACCAATATTTTTAGAGGCCTTATAGGAAAAGATCTAATGGTATATTTAGATGACGTAATTGTTATGTCCGAGGATGTAAATAAGCATTTAGAAAGACTGGAGAAGGTACTGAGTAAGCTTGAAGAAGCCAATCTAAAGATCAAACTGTCTAAATGTCAATTTTTCAGATCAGAAATTAAGTTTCTGGGTCACGTAGTCACTCCTAGAGGGGTTATGACTGACCGAAGTAAAGTAGATGCAGTATTGAATTTTCCAACTCCCAAAACTGCTGATGCCGTAAAATCCTTTGTGGGCTTAGCAGGTTTTTATAGATCATATATTGCCAATTTTTCCTCAATAGCAGCTCCTCTAACTGAGTTGCTTAAGAAAGATGCTCCATTTGTTTGGACCTTCAGTCAGGAATAAGCATTTCAAACCTTGAAAGAAAGATTAACTTCTGTTAAGAAGTGTAGTGTTTGTATGAAACACAAGGGTAATATCAACGGTCCCAATCCTATCCAGATGTATCCCACTACTAGTGAGCCATGGGAAAGAGTTGCAATAGATCTGCTAACTAATTTTCAATGTACAACGCAAGGCAATAAACATCTGTGTGTGATGGTCGATCATTTCACCAGATATTGTGAGTTAGTTCCTATTCCAGACAAGACTGCCGAGACAGTAGCTAAAGCGTTTAAGGAACGTATAATCTGTAGACACACCACTCCTAAATCCTTAGTATCCGATAATGGAGGTGAATTTTGCAACGAGATTCTAGAAAACCTATGTGCCTTGTATAAGATTACTAAATCTACCATTGTTCCACACCATCCTGCTAGCAATGGTTTAGCAGAAAGAACTAATAAAAAGTACTCGATGTCTTGAGAGCCACTGTTAATCCCAATAGTTCAACCTGGGATGAAGTTATACCTGATGTTCAATGTGCTATAAATTCTGCTTTCAATGCTTCTATAGGTGATACGCCGCATTACGCCTTGTATGGTGTTGACAAGCGTTTGCCTTATGAGTTGTTATATTCTAATCCAAAACCGTCGTATAACCCTGATGATTTCATAGCAACTCGTACCAGCCAAGCTCAGAGTGTTTTCAGAAGAATCCGTGAAACACTTCATAAGTCAACAGCAGAATTTACTAGAGTAACTAATACTAAAGCCAAACCGACTAAAGTTCAAGTAGGGTCCAGAGTCATGTTGTTCAACTTTAACAAAACATCAGCAATGCCTAAATTAGACCAAAAGTTTGTTGGCCCATATCGAGTAGTTGAACATATCAAGGGCAATAAGTATAAAGTTAGAGAACTTAGTACGGGTAAGTGTAAAGAATCACATTTAGATCATATGAAGTTAGTATGTGACGAAGACGAAGCCCCTGACAACCAGACTGTTGTGACTGACAATGATAATCCGTCTGACCCCGTACCTTCAACTTCTAGTAATGAGTCAGAGGAACAACCTGATTGTCGTTACTCCTTGCGTACACGACAAGTGTTGAGAAACCCCCAAGTATCATTTGTTGATATCAGTGTAGATCATCCTCAATCAGAAGTTGAGTTACCTACTGTAACAGAGTTTTATCCACCCAGAGATGATAACCATTCTGCATATGTAAATCTTACCCTAGCAGAGTTGGGGTTAAATGTAAATAGACTGTACAATTAGATGATTGAGTTAAGAGAAATTGTCGACTGTGTATTTTGTTACTAAGTGTTCAATATCTTGAATTTTTTTTTTGTGTGTTCATGTTCCCAACGAGTTCTGAGTTTTAACAGTTGACCGTGCTAGCCGAGTCTCTCTTTTCTGTTAAAACTTCTTCCTTGTAAATATATTTATTCTTCCTCAGAACCCGCTGAGTGCATGAATACAGATTGATCGATCAAATTTGCAAATTGAAATTGTTATATATATAATGTTTATATCTAGATCCATTAAATTTCTCTTATGTACCATTAACTCAAGAAGTGCGAGAGTAAGATTAATCTTGATCAGTTCCAAGTTATAATGTGTTTGCTATTGTATAGATTCACCCAGTACCACCTGTCTGTTCAGTCTATAGAGTTCTATAGTATGCCGAGACGTCATACGATAACATGGCCGAGCTGTCGTGTCAGTATCATATGTACACTTGTGTAGTGTACCAGCATTCAGCATTCATCCCACTTATACAGCTGGTCCCTTTGCGTGTGACGTCACGATACCCGCTGACGTCAGAGGCTCAGCGCATGTGCATAGCCTCTCATAGGCGTACCCTCTCACTAGCGACAGACCTAAAAGCGAGACGGACGGTGGCTGGGCTCCCCCCAACTCATACTGTAAATATACCGTAACCATCCTACAAGGAGTGTCTATGTCTACCTAAATATCTCTCCCAAGACCCACACAACACTGGTGCACCAGTTTTCGACCTTAGTTTTGACTGCAGTATCAAGTTCTATTCCTCGAACCTCAGGCAGACATCCTCAGACATGTGTGCCTTGGTGGTCTCTTGCGTGTGCCCGTGCGGTGAGTTTGAAACGCGCTGCGTTGAGCCGTTATCAGTATAATCGGACCTCGGATCGTCTCTTGGATTTTAAGCAGGCAAGGGCAGTCTTTTGCCGCATCATACGCCACGCTGAACGCACTTGTTGGCAAGACTATGTGTCTACCATTACCTCAACTTCTCTTATGTGTGCGGTTTGGAGGAAGGTACGGAAGTTGTGTGGCAAGTACGCTCCAGACCCAAGTTTCGTTTTGCGGGTTGCTGGTGTTAGTGTTGCGGAAGCTCTTGAAGTTGCCACGGAAATCGGGAACTATCTTGTCCGCGTCTCGCAAGGGCATCATCTTTGTCTCTCATTTCTTGCATCTAAGTCTACCAAGGAGCAATTGCCTTTGGATTTCTCCTCTAATTTAATGTACCTTTCACTCTCCTAGTACTAGAGTCCACGCTTTCCGCTTGTCAGTCATCGGCAGTTGGGTCTGATGATATTCATATCAGTATGCTACAACATCTGTATTCTACAGCTCTTACGGTCCTTTTGCAACTTTTCAGTGTTATTTGGACGAGAGGGAGTCTCCCTCAACAATGGAAATCTGTCATTGTACTATCATTTTGCAAACCAGGCACCTCGGGGCTTGATACCTCTCACTATCGTCCTATTCCTCTGACCAGTGTAGCCTGCAAAGTGATGGAACGATTGGTGAATAGACGTCTGATATGGTATTTGGCGACTCACAATAATTTTTTTCTTCGCAAATACGGCTTTCGCAGGGGCCGCTCTACTGTGGACCCCTTGCTCCACTTAGATACATATGTGTGAAATGCCTTTGCTAACAAATACTTCGTCCTAGCAGTCTTTTGTGATCTTGAGAAGGCATATGACACCACTTGGAGGTACAACATTTTAGCCCAAGCCCACTCCTTAGGCCTCCGTGGTAATCTGCCAGCTTCCTTACTGCTTTCTTATTTGACAGACATTTTCGTGTCCGTGTTGGCGCCTCGCTTTCCTCAGACTTTGTTCAGGCCGAGGGAGTCCCACATGGTTGTGTCCTTAGCACTACCCTTTTTCTCTAAGCTATAAATGACCTACCTTCCATTCTTCCATCGCATATTTGGTCGTCACTGAATTTAAATTTTCTAGTACAAAACCCCATTTCATTGCCTTCACTAGACGTCCTCTTATCCCAAATATTCCATTATATTTACACGGATCACGTATTCCAGAATGTGATACGGTCAAATTTCTTGGCCTTCTCTTTGATCGTCGGTTGACATGGCAACCTCACAATTCCTCTTTGAAGGCAACTTGCCATGGTCGGCTGAATCTCCATAAAATTCTTGCGAATCGTTCATGGGGAGCAGATCGCCGGACTCTCCTCCGTTTGCATTCCACCCTAGTCTTGTCCAAGCTGGATTATGGAGACCAAGTCTATTCTGCAGCTTCTCCTTCCACTCTTTCTAAGTTAGATCCACTTTATCATCAGGGTTTATGTTTATGCGTTGGTGCCTTTCGTTCATCCCCTGTTGAAAGCCTCTATGCTGAGGCGAATGTTCCTTCCTTAACTGATCGTCGTGATGCTCATTGCCTTCGTTAGTTTGTCCGCGCTCATGATCTTCGTGTTCCGAAGGTCATGAGTACACCAAACGGGGATAAGAATGAAATTAGCTTAGAGTCACCCACACCACCGTATGTCCTCGGACCAAGATTAACACACCTAGCTTGGGTGCTTGGTTCTTGTAGGATTGTGTGGTCACGTGATTTTCGCTCACCACAAGGCAGGACCAAAACGACATGGGTTCGAATCCTCGGCTACTTGCAGTGTAGTTATTGATTCAATACCACTTGTTCGTCACAATAATATATATATATATATATATATATATATATATATATATATATATATATATATATAATCATAATGTAACCACGAACATGTGGTATTTAATCAATAGAAGCACTGAGACTAGCCGAGGATTCTAACCCATGTTGTTTTGGTTTGCCTCTAGGTGACCGAAAATTCCATGACGCTCTAACCCACTGGATCATACAATCCTAACACCAACACCATCGTAAGGCCTCGGATCACGGTACGACACCTTGCTCTGCTGGGTGTGTGATCTTTCTAGGACTGAATGGTCCCGTTGGTGAGAGAGCCATGGAATTTTCGTTGACCATGATGCGAGCCAAAACAACATGGGTTGGAGCCCTTGGCTAGTCGCAGTCTATAGTTTAACATAGACTTTAGGCTTTAAGGATAATTGTGTTTTAAAGTTAGATAATGTATATATAGTCTCGACTGGTTTCTAATACGAATCTGTCTTTATTGAGACTATAGTTTCAATTGATACATTTCGAAACTTTCATGTAAATATATTATTGTATATGATTCATATCACTAAGTAGAAGCATTGTACTGTGTGAAGGTTTACACAGCCTTATCAGACCCTCAAAGAGTATTTGATAAGGCTGTTTTTTCCTTATGGAAATTAAAAGAAAGAAAATTCAATAATAACATAATAATATAAACAATTTTATTATAATTAAAATCAATAAAGAATATAACATATAATATATAAATAATTAGTAATTCATAGCTAATACGTACACAACACAATATAGGATGGTGCGGTGCCGATGTTCTGAGCATGTGCGGGGGGAGTCACTGGTAGTCGTGAGTGTAGACACAGAAGACAGTGTCCCCAACACTAGTATAGACTCTGCCGAGGAGTGGTTGACTGTGATCCTCTGACTACCACAACACTTTCGAAGTAGTTAAGTCGCCAGTAAAGAACAACCATGGACGCTGGTGTAGTTATAACTGGGAGAAGGCTGCTTGAATGGTGTGTGACTGGGTGGTCGGCTATGTGTAGAAGGGGGACCATTGTAGATATAGATGTCCCGCTGATGTCTCTGATTTTGGAGAGATCAATACTGCCCTTATCTTTATCCCGGTTCATGACCCGAGCAGACAATCAAGGAGATTTGATGGGAGCCGCAAGTCAAGTGACTAACCAAGGGTCGGAGACACCCTCGTCACCTCCCACCGGGTACAGAAAGGAGGGAAGTAGCCAGAACGATGCACCCTCCCTAATTGAACAAGCAGACTGCCCAACAAACTACCACCACCATACTACTCTATTTAATGAACTTTTCCATCACATACAGAAACATTTACAAGTTAAGTCGTATGTCGACTGTTTTCCGTATTAAGTGTATCTTTATGTATTACAATACAATTGAGAGACGAACTTTGAATCATACACTAAGTTTGTATATGAATTCTTTTGTATTAAATATCATAAATTTTATTTAGTCGGATCATTGTCTCTTAATTATAATTTCCAAATTGAAATGACATCTCTGTCCAAGGACAACTAGACCAGAGCTTGATTCGACATCTTGTTACAGAAAGGGCTAAAACAGGCCTAGATAGAGTCCATGACGTAACATGAATGTATCGCCAATGTATACTTGGTCACAAACACCACGCTGAACTGTGCCCGCTCCTGCTGTCTTGGGTCTGGTATGCGCCGACCAGGTCTTTGTGTGTCTCTGTAGTGACTATGGCAACGGCAGTGCAGGATTTCTGAAAGAATGGGGAAAGGCACACTTTTTTAGACGGCACAGAACTTGATAGATGCAAACCTATCTGACTTTATCCTGACGCCAAATTACTTCGAAAAGGCGATAAATGACATGCCCATGAACTCCACCCCATGCCTAGACTCATGGAACTCCGTGTTCATCAAGAAGTGCTAGAAGCCCCTATCACGTGCTTTTAACATTCTATGAAGATCCTATGGTTGTGTGCTTACGGAGACATGCTCGGTATTATACTCACCACAAGGTCTTTCTCCTTGCAGTCTTTGGCCACCTAGCCTATACTCTGTCTGCAGTCTTCTTTACCCTTCTCCGATCTTCATGACTTTGCGACTTTGCATTTGTCATTCGTGTAGCTAATTGCTGGACCACGTGTCCAGCCTGTCCAGGTCTGATTTAATTCTCCTCATTAACTTCACATCATCTGCGAACAGGGACACATCTGAGTCTATCCCTTCCATCATGTCATTCACATATAGCAAAAACAGCACTTGTCCTAGGACTGACCCCTGTGGGAACCCGCTCGTCACAGGCGAACATTGTCATACCTCATCACCATGACTCGTTGTTGCCTCCCTGTCAGGTATTCTTTGATCCATTGCAGTGCCCTTCCTGTTATACGTGCCTGATCCTCAAGCTTCTGCACTAATCTTTTGTGAGGAATTGTGTCGAAGAAAATGCAATCAACCCAACCTTCTCTCTCGTGTCTTACTTCTGTTACCTTGTCATTAAACTCAAGAAGGTTTGTGACACAGGATTTGCCTTCCATGAATCAGTGCTGGTTGTCGATAATAATCTTCTTCCGTTCCAGGTGCTCTACGACTCTCCTCCTGATAATCTTCTCCATGATTTTGCATACTATACAGGTCAGTGACACTGGTCTATAGTTTAGTGCCTCGTTTCTGTCTCCTTTCTTATGAAATGGAGGACTACATTTGCCGTCTTCCATACCTCAGATAGTTGCCCAGTTTCAAGGGGTGTTGAAAATTGTGGTTAGTGGCACACACAGCGTCTCTGCTCCCTCTCTAAGGACCCACGGAGAGATGTCCGGTCCCATCGCCTTTGAGTTATCAAGGTCACTTAGCAGCTTCTTCACCTCCTCCTCAGTTGTGTTTATTTCATCCAACACTTGTTATATTATGTGTTGGTGTCTCCCTCTGTTCTGTCTTCCCAGAGTCCTTCCTGTCTCCACTGTAAATACTTCCTTAAGTGATGAACTCCTCAAATACCTATTGATCGTTCCTTTTGAGATCCCCACCTTCTTCCCTCAGCCTGATTATCTGGTCCTTGACTGTTGACTTCCTCCTAATGTGGCTATACAGCTGTTTCGGGTCAGACTTGTCTTTCGATGCTATGTTGTTTTCGTACTGTCGCTGGGCATCCCTCTAATCTGTGCATACTCGTTTCTGGCTCTTCGACTAATCTTCTTATATTCCTGGGTCCTTTGCTTTCTGAACTGTTTCCATTCTATAGTGCACTTAGTTTTTGCCTCCCTACGCCTTCGGGTAAACCAAGGGCTGTGTGTGTGTGTGTGTACTCACCTATTTGTGGTTGCAGGGGTCGAGTCATAGTTCCTGGCCCCGCCTCTTCACTGATTGCTACTAGGTCCTCTCTCTCCCTGCTCCATGAGCTTTATCAAACCTCGTCTTAAAACTATGTATGGTTCCTACCTCCACTACGTCACTTTCTAGGCTATTCAACTTCCTAACAACTCTATGACTGAAGAAATACTTTCTAACAACCCTTTGACTCATAGGAGTCTTCAACTTCCAATTGTGACCCCTTGTTTCTGTGTCCCCTCTCTGGAACATCCTGTCTCTGTCCACCTTATCTATTCCTCGCAGTATTTTATATGTCGTTTTCATGTCTCCCCTAACCCTCCTGTCCTCTAGTGTCGTCAGGCCGATTTCCCTTAACCTTTCTTCGTAGGACAATCCCCTTAGCTCTGGGACTAGTCTTGTTGCAAACCTTTACACTTTCTCTAATTTCTTGACGTGCTTGACCAGGTGTGGGTTCCAAACTGGTGCTCATACTCCAGTTTGGACCTGACGTATATGGTGTACAGAGTCTTGAACGATTCCTTAGTGAGGTATTGGAACGCTATTCTTATGTTTGCCAGCCGCCCGTATGCTGCAGCAGTTATCTGATTGATGTGTGCCTCAGGAGATGTGCTCGGTATTATACTCACCCAAAGATCTTTTTCCTTGAGTGAGGTTTGCAGTCTTTGGCCACCTAGACTATACTCTGTCTGCGGTCTTCTTTGTCCTTCCCCGATTTTCATGACTTTACATTTGGCAGGGTTAAATTCAAGGAGCCAGTTACTGGACTAGGCTTCTAGCCTGTCCAGGTCTCTTTGTAGTCCTGCCTGATCCTCTACTGATTTAATTCTTCTCATTAACTTCACATCATCTGCAAACAGGGACACTTCTGAGTCTATCCCTTCCGTTAAGTCATTCACATATACCAAAAACAGTACAGGTCCTAGGACTGACCCCTGTGGAACCCACTCTGACACCTCGTCACGTACCATGACTCGTTGTTGCCTCCCTGTCAGATATTCTCTGATCCATTGCAAGTCCTTTCCTGTTACGTGTGCCTGATCCTCTAGCTTTTGCATTAACCTCTTGTAAGGAACTGTGTCGAACGCCTTCTTGCAGTTCAAGAAAATGCAGTCTATCCACCCTTCTCTCTCGTGTCTTACTTCTGTTACCTTGTCATAAAACTCCAGTAGGTTTGTGACACAGAATTTTCCTTCCCTGAAACCGTGCTGGTTGTCATTTATAAGCTTGTGTCTTTCTAGGTGCTCCACCACTCTCCTCCTGATGATCTTCTCCATGACTTTGCATACTATACACGTCAGTGACACAGGTCTGTAGTTTAATGCCTCGTGTCTGTCTCCTTTCTTAAAAATTTGAACTACATTTGCCATCTTCCACACCTCAGGTAGTTGCCCAGTTTCAGTGGATGAGTTGAAGATTTTGGTTAGTGGCACACACAACATCTCTGCTCCCTCTCTAAGGACCCACGGAGAAATGTTGTCAGGTCCCACCGCTTTTGAGGTATCGAGTTCACATAGCAGCTTCCTCACCTCCTCCTCGGTTGTGTGTATTTCATCCAGCACTTGTTGGTATACATCCCTATTCTGAATTCATGGCGTCCTTCCTGTCTCCTCTGTAAATCTCATGTTGAGCTGCCCACATACCTCTTGGTCGTTTCTTGTGAACTCCCCACCTTCCTTCCTCAGCCTGATTACCTGGTCCTTGACTGTTATTTTCCTCCTGATGTACTATACAACAGCTTCGGGTCAGACTTGACTTTTGATGCTATGTCATTTTCATATTGTCGCTGAGCTCCCTTCTTACCTGTGATATTCGTTTCTGGCTCTTCGGCTAATCTCTTTATTTTCCTGGGTCTTTTGTCTTCTGTACTTTTTCATTCTCGTGTGTGTGTGTGT